>JAVHNF010057376.1:13203-34450 GCA_034783455.1 Micropsitta finschii
CAATCGATATGAAAGGATCTCTCTTCTCAACACAGTCAGAATTTAAGAGCCCAGCTGAGCATTGTATTCCAGTTCATACAAAGAGATCCTTTTAAAGGTCTGTCACAATGACCTAAAGGTGGTGATGCAGCAAAAACACTACTAGGCCTCTCCCCCACGCCTTGTGCCATTAGCACATAGGACAGCTGGCTTCAGCGAACAGGCATGGCTATTCACTACAATATGGTGACGCAAACAACACATGCTTGGGGACGTTACTGTGTCCACATTCACATGGGACAAGAACAAGATTTTCTTCCTTTTCCTTGTCTTCTCCTCCTCCCATACAGGCTCAGGTATCTCCGCTGCCTCGTGTGGTGGGTTGGGGAGGCGGCTGTGCCAGGCACCTGGCCTGGTTACAGGCCTGCACACAGGGAGGCCGTTGTGTGAAAACCTGGCCTTAGCAAATCTCTCTGGCCACCGGCCAGCCTCCGCACGTTGGGCAAGTGACTCTCCCTGGCCGTGGTTACATCAGTCACCACCTCCCTCAATGCCATGGCACGGGAAGCAGCTGCCAGGGGGAGAAAGGGAGGGAGAGAGAGGCAGCCTCTAGTTTTTTGAAACCGGCCGTCCATAACACATTACAACACCCTCGCCGGTTTCCAGTGGGTTTGCTCAGTTCCTCCCTTCCCGTGAAGACGACACAGTCTTTGCGAGGGCGTTCCGCCCTGCCGCAGAAAGGCGGTCTCTGGGGCCTGCCGCTCCTGGCAGCCGCTCTGCAGCAGCGTGATTCCCCCAGCTCCCTTCTCTCCCCTGCCTGCTCCAGCCCCTCGTGCCCTGCCGGACTCGCACACCCTTGGCACCGAGGCTGCCCAGGGCGGCCCTGCCGGCACACCAATACTCTGCTTTCCCGACGTACCAGGTTGCCGTGGCCCAGGCCGCAGGGACTGCCAGCCCCAGGGCGTTGTGCTGGAGCACTGCTGCCGAATCCTGTCCTCAGCCACTGCCCCAGTGTAAATTCGGAGCGATTCCCCTGCAACAGTGACCGAGGATTTGTTCTGTGCAAAGGGTCAGAGCAGACCCTGGACAAGGGCTGGCGTTTCAAAACAGCCATCTGGGACCTGGTGCAAGCACGATCACCTGAAAAAAGAGAGCAAAACTGGCAGACAGAAACACTGCTCCTGGCATGCGAGTACTTCCACACTGATTCAACACTTAAAAATACACTGAAGTGAGGATGCCCTTTCTTCAAACCCTCCACCAATTCACTTTCACTCTTGGCAACCTGCTAACTCCTCACTCTTCAGCTCCTTCACCATGACAGCAGCAGAACCCTACTACAGCAGTGTTTCAAGCCCTCCACTGCCAGACCCTGCCAGCCTCTGTGCTGCCTCCCCTTGTTCCCTCCTCTGCTTCCCCTCCTGCTTAAAGTCCTTCTAAAGAGGAGCTGAAATCTTTGCAATGACCATCCTGCACCATATCCCACCAGGGGCCTGACTACCCTAGCAAAAACAGGGATAAATGCTTGCTGAAGCCCATGGGGAAGCCTGCACTTGGGAGGGCGATGGAGCTGGGCCACACTGCAAACCTGCCCCTCAGCCCTGCCTCTGCTGGGACAGGAGCCCATGCAGGTCTGCAAGCTGGCCAGATCAGGGTAGCTTTCCTCCAGTCAGATGCTCTGGAAGGATTATTTGGCTGCAACATATCATATGACTTTGTTCTTAGAGTTACATTTTAACTGAGAAAGTTTAACAAGTATGACTTATGGGCTTCTAAAATTGGCAGCAGAAAAATGAGCTGAGGAAGTCATGGAAAAAAACCACAAGTGAGGCCATTCCATGTTATGCACAATTTCTGGGCTCTTTTTCCAATCTTCTGGTTTTTTGGATGGTGGAAAATATTTTCCAGCTACACAGGCCTGGCCTCACTGAGTACGTTATGTATGCCAAGTTTATAAAAAGCAGCTGCAGACAGGGTTGAATGAAAGGATTACGCTGCTGTCTGTCTTCCAGAAGGTGCTTCAGTTCACACCCTGTCCCATAGAACGAGGCTCGTTCCTCAAATCTCCATGAATTTATGTAAAGAGGGACAAAATTTGAATGGCACAATACAAGCATATGAAAATGCATGTGAATGGGCATGCATCCATGTACATATAGCTAGCTGCCTAGCTAACAGCAGCTCCTAGCCACTGCTAACACTGGCTTTTAGCACTTGAAGTTCACCACCATTCCTCCAACCTCTTCCAACCCTACAACCTGGTCCAACTTCCATTAATACAGCAATGGGGAGAGGGCTTTCTAGGTCCAGACCCTAGTCTCAGTGTACCTCTGCTGCCTGCTTCACATATACCTGCTCTCCAGCTTCTCCCACTGAAATTCAGGCTTCACCCATTTCACGTACTCTCATGCTACCAGGCTTTCAGGCGAGGAGGGAAAACTGTAAGTGTACATCCTGACCTCCTCTGCAGCACAGTGCCACTAAATTTCAACCAAGAACCTGGGCAGCAGAGGCATAACCTTAATTTTCAGCCATGTCTTGCCATAGCCTTAGCCTGACACACAAGTCACAAGAGGAGAGTCATTTAGGAGTTCACTCTCCTAAATAGATTAGCTACAGGAAATGCAGGGAGAACACAAACTGAAAGTAAATGGATATAAAAAGGTAAGGTAGGTGGTAAGCTGCAGATCATACATCTGTACCCTGATGTTTTTGCAGTCGAATATCTTAGAATAACAGTACTGAGAATGACAGTGTTACATCAGGAATATTGGTCAAGACAATATTTCCTGGAAATTGTTTGAGAAATGCTTTTCTCACAGCTAATTGCTCCCAAGAGGTTGTCTTTTCTCTCTTTTTAGAAGGAGAGTGATTAAGAAAGAGGGGTTTTAAACCTCTGCACTGTACTGTGGGACAAAGAACTAGGGGGAAAAAAGGAAAAAAGAAAGAAAAGAAAACGGCACAACAGCTGTAATGTTCTATGAAATGATTTTGTTCTGTTCTCTTGCTGGGGTGGTGGGTGCAATCATCACTTTGGCAGAGATAAATAAGGAAAAAGCAAGAAAATTTACAGGAAAGAAAGGAGAGTCCTGGCTGCAGGAGTACCACATTGCCATCTAGTGGCACCGGCTCGGGAAGCCGAGCACATAAGGCTCTGCAGGCGCTTCATGCCTCCCCTCGCCGGAGACTGCCTCTGGGCAGCAAGTGTGCTACCCGAACACGGCACCCAGCCTCCTTTCAGTGCTTTAGAACCGAGCCTGACAACTGTCTATAAAAGGCAGGTATAGGAATACAGGGGAAAAAATCCAGCAAAGGATGTTTAAGACAAACTTGGCTTTGCTGGGCAAAGCTGATGTTTACACTGGGGCCTGCAGATTCCCATCTTCCACTGCTGCTACACACAAAGCCACCATAGCCTTGGCATGTTCTGCAGTTGTCATATGGACATCTATGGCAAAATGACAGACTGGCAAGAACAGCAAGTGCTACCTTTTCCCAAGGAGACAGGCCTCATTCTAGACCCGATGTCACATTCCCAATCCTGTGGAACCAAATGCGTCAGTACCTTTGTGCACAGCTGCTTTCCTGACCGCAGCAGACATCTATTTAGACAGGCAACAAAAAATGAACTTTGCCAGAAGAGAACCATCATTTTGGAAAGCAATGGAAGAAGCCTTGCATCAGGCATCCAAGACTGCCCATAAAGCTCTGCCTCATGGCAAAGTACTTTCTGTTCTTCCGCTTCCCACTGGAAATATATGACCACCCTCGCAGCTTATGGGCAACGAAAGGTGATCAGCAAAAGACTGCATTTGGCCCTGGTGTGAAGGAATAAAGTATGTCGAGCACATCATTAGTTCTGTGTCTTTAGTCTCTGAGTCCTGTGAAGCTTCACAGAAGCACAGCTGTACTGCATGTGCCCTAAACAGCCAGGTCAACAGGGTGATATTCTTTGATATTAGCAAATATAATGTGGTCTTCCAAGAAGAAAGGAACTCACATTTAAGTTCTGCAAAATGAAGGTAACCTCTGCTGCTCCAGTGAATCAGTCTTACAGCAGCATTTCTTCAAAAGCCCAGAGTGATGACCTCTGCAAATACTTTGGTGAACATTATGATGACCTACACATACTCTGAATTTACAAAATTCATACTGCATCCATCAACAAAACGCTTGTGTTGTCAACCCAAGACCAAGCACACAACACCTGCAACATTACAAGGAATTGGGAAGGCACAATTTGAACAGTAATATCACAAAAAAAAGGAAAGGCCATGAAGGATCCTGAGTCTCACAGTGCCATTGCTGGTTCTGTCAGACTGCAATCTGCTTTATTTTTTCTTTAAAATGAGAGTGTGATTACTATTTTTACTGAAAACGTGCTGCTCCACGTAGGAGACATCCCCCTGTGAAAAGATCTACAGTCTAATGACAAATGTTAGCAGGCCTGGTGAAAAATGTTGAGGGCAACTCAGCAAACACTTCCTCCCAGCAAAAACTCCCAAACTGGGCAAAGTCTCACACCACCATCCTGAAAACCGAGTGATTGAAGAGATTTTCAGATCAAATCAAATGTCACCTCAACAAAAGCTGCAACTACATCACAAGTTACCATGCATTGGAGGGTCCCAGGTGAAATTTTCACTCATTTGGAGCAGTTTTTCAAAACAGTAAGACTGGAAATTGTCTTCCAGCTTTAAACTTCATTCATGCTATAAAAATATCATCATTCAATGCCAGGCTGGATGTAGTTCTGGACGAGCTGATCTAGTTGAAGATGTCTCTGCTAACTGTAGGGAGGTTGGACCAGATGACCTTTGGAGGTTCCCTTCCAACCCTAACTATTCTATGATTCTATGAAGGGAGAGATTCTACATAAGAACCAATTGTTTTCCCTGCTTCACATTTTATGACAAAAAGTACTGGGAGAGCACTGCCCCAATATCAATACCTTCCTTCCATCCCAAGGTCTTTGTGCCCTTTAGAAAACAAATGTAACTTACCAGCACTTCCTTCCATGATTGCCCAGAAAAGCCAAGGTGCCCTCATGGTTAGCTCAAGCTCCCACTAAGAACCAGTCTGTTGGTCCTTGAGGGTGGCAGGACACACAAGTCTGATCATTCAGCCTTCTGGGTACACAGCTGCCACATAGGCAGCTCCTTCAGGTATATCATCCTCTCCTTTGCACGTACTGGCTCCAATACAGAAAAAGGAGGCTAGAGCCATCCTGTTCACAGATAACATCTGCTCTAACCACGAGGACTTGTGAGTGTCAGAAGCAAGTTTTAGAAGACTGTATTGTTTTCAAGGATGGGTCAACTGTCCAAAACTGGGCTACAACTTTCTCCCAGTAAAGTAACTCTCCAGTTTTCAACCATTTGATCAGGTTGCCATGTATTCACCAACACCTAGGTGAACGCTGACTCACTACATTGTTACACTGTTTGCCTTCTTTATGCCTGCTTAATTACCTATGTCCCAGTTTTCCTACTTGCGTGATGGTGTCACCAAATTTCAGGCACTAAGGTATAGGTTGATTACTAAGTTTTGACAGAACAGAGTTCCTTCTAAAGTTGCTATCAAACAGCAAGCCAGATTCCTGAAAGATTGCTTCTTACATTTACAATGCAGAAGCCATTTATGAACAGCAAGACTGCCAGCAGAATCATTAACCCAGTGCTCAACAGTTCATGTTATTTGGTTCCATCCTGGAGGGTGCTGGGCTTCAAATATTTTCAGTTATAGAGAACGTCTCTAATACTTTTTTTTTTATCTTTTGGTAGGTTTCATGATATATAAGCAGGTCTATGGTGGTTGAGGTCTGATTTTTCCTGATGACAGCACTAACTAGCACTGATTAGACAGTCTAAAAACTAATATGATGTAGAAAAGGATCAAGCTTCAGAGCTTCATACATAATTCAGATAAACGAAACACCCACCCAGTAACTACCAAAACAGTCATACTATCCTAAACCTTACCTTCTCCCTTCCTGTGTCCCAATGTCCTGCTCTTGACTGCTTAGGTTTCCATGAGGAAAGGACCATGCAGGGTAAATTACAGGATCAGGACCGCAGGCTGTGAGCTTGCAGAAGCAGAGGCTTCATCTGGACAGATTCTTCAGAGTGCCACACACATCTCTGCTGACACAGAAGTAATAATAATAATTTCATGCTAAGAATTCTGCCAGTGCAAATGGCCAGTAGATAACATCCCTACAGAGAAGTAATAAAGGACCCTTAGTTCTGTCAGGCAACTTCTAACATAAGCCAAGGGGCCTGATGTTAAAGCTAAAAACTTCAGATGGAGAGATAAAAGCAAATTAAATGTAAATCAAACAGCAACCCCCTCATGCAAATTCAGCTGAGTGTCATTATAGCAAACACCCAAACTCGAAGAACTCAATAAACATGGAGGCTGCAACCTGGGGTCAGATGGGGCTTCTCCCATTCTGGATATAAATATAGTCAAAAACTTCCACCTCCTTAATTCTAGGAACTGGCAATCTTCACTGCAGTAACTTACAGGATCAAGATATTACATTATACCAGGTGAATGTGTGGTAAAAGCAAATTTCCATCAAAAGCAGACTGTTCCCATCAATAATGAGATACTGCCGTGAATTGATTAGGCATGTACTATCAATTAAAACCACCAGAGTTTCTCAAAGAACATGCTTGCTCAAGAAACCCTTTTCTCCATTTCTCCATTTAATTAGTCATTGCATTATAATTAACAAATTCATGCAATTATTGTCATTTTAATAATCAAAGCTGAATGTACATTCCTTCTAATTAAATAATATTAAATACAACAAAAGATGCTAACCAGGTTGTTTCAGAGCTCCAGGAAATACTCTTTTACATACATGCCAAAACAGGCAAAGATTAATTTGTTACAGCAGATTTCTCTATCTTCCAGGCTATCTTACAAGGTGTAACATATCCAGACTGACCTAAGAAAGGAGAAGCACAGTATGCAGAGGCAATATATTTTAATTAACAGCTCTCTCTCTAGATTCTTGCCATGTTTTAAGCAGACCTTGAAGAATTCCTTGCTAACAAGTTGAATGTTTTGGAAAAATGCTGAACGACAGCTACAAGGGCTGAAAACTTCCATTTACTTGTGTGGCACAAGCATACACTGCAAACACAGCCCAGGAAGCAAAGAAAAACCACTTCTGAGGTGCAGGAGCAGTTACAATTTAGTTTCAGTACAAATAGCTGCCTCAAGCCATGATAGAGACCCAGCAGCTCAGTTCATGACAGCTACAGGAGTGCAACAGGATGAGTAGGTTTTGCCACCTTCAGCTGAAATTCAATCAGCAGCAAAACTGCACCCTGCCACCAACCTGTAACATCCTAATGTGTTCCCCCCTTTCTTTCATTTTGGTTAGGCCTCCTCACAGGGGCCACCACAGCCAGAGCCCAACTCCAGGCAGAGTCTCTTCCACCCTTACTGCAGTGAACAGGTGTTGTCCTTTACTTCAGCTAGCAAAGCTTATCCAGGAAAATCACAGCTAGGCAAGGGAAAACTCTTCTCTTGCATGCCTGGGAATGAGATTTAGTTGCATCTTGTTGCAGAGTTCAGCTTGTACAATGCTTATATATCTACCTGGCTTGTGTTGAGGGATGGAAAGAAAGAAAAGGGAAATCCTTCCAATCATGTCATTGCTACAAACCAAACAGAATTTTAGGAGCCAAGATTAGGTATCAGTAGAAACATGTGCCACTGCTGCCCCACCAATCCTGTCTTACGCACTGTACCAAATTTGTTGTCTGGACAAAATGCTGCATTGCATCACCTCACCAGACAGGAAGGTTCTGAAAATCAGGATTTTGCAGGATGAGCTTGCACAGAAGGTGTGTGCACAACTGCCCTCTGCTGTTTAGATTAAGACCTGCTCAAATAAAAGATAGTGTGACCAAAGCAGTTTTCATTTGCAAGGGTCCAAGTTGCGAAGAGGCAGAACTATCTGATTTAAGCTGTTTTCAACCTCCATGCACACTTACCCATTTCATACACGAAAGCCATTCAAAACTGTCTTGCAGCATGGACCACCCAGGCAAATCTGCAGGCTGTAGCAACACTGTGCTAGCTGCAACAACACTCCATTCAGCAAGTATCATACAGGGAGTGAGCAGCAGCAGACATCCTCTCAACCCCAAAGACAAATCAAGAACATCCTCAGGGTGTAAGGGAAATGATGGTAATTGTGAGCAAGGGCTAAGGGAGACACATCTGTCAACCCATTAAATCAAGGCCTGACCTTTTACAAAAGAGGAACTGGGACTTCATGTCTGAAGTCAAAAGCTTATAGCACACAGCACTTAGGAGTTCATGATTACTAGGTTATAGCAGCAATTGGAAAACAGGCTAGTGACCTTACTGAAAAATGTTCAGTAAATATTCTATAAAACTAGCACTTGCAAGCCTCCACTGCAGGGAAAGTAAGAACCTGGAGTTTCTTTCAAGAACATGTGGAAACCACTGCACTTTGAAAAAGCTGTCCATTATCTAGTGCTAGGATTCTGGACAGTTGGGCACAGAAACAGCACAGACGGGCCAGCTGTCTTCTATGGCTTCACTCACACATTCATACATGGGATGTGGCAAATTCTGCCCTCCGAGAACAGCATCAGATGTCCCCATCTTCTTCTTTGAGAAGCAATGTTTTCGTACAAATGCAGAAAATAAGCACTGTTACCCACACCAGAAGCTGTTTCCAGCATGCCTCTGATGAAAGCTAGCCCAGTCCTTGTGAATTAACCACAAGTTTCAGCTCTTTGCAACATGCCTTTGGTCACAACCATAAGCTATACCAGTCAGTGTAAGCACACACTAAAAACCAAACCAGGACTTGGGTACAACAGAAGCCTTGAAGAAAATAATTTTTTTCCACATCAGCCCTTTTCATATCCGTATGTTTAAAAGGGCAGAAGCATGGGTGTTCAGTACAACATGCCTTTGAAACACTCACTAAAAGCACTTAGTG
The DNA here is from genome assembly GCA_034783455.1 of Micropsitta finschii. NCBI lineage: Eukaryota > Metazoa > Chordata > Aves > Psittaciformes > Psittacidae > Micropsitta > Micropsitta finschii. The sequence goes on from JAVHNF010057376.1 coordinate 22,178, forward strand.
ACCACTTCAAAGACTCCCTTGAAGTTTAACTCATGTTAATTTTAACACAATGGTCATGTAGGGCCACTGTTCAGCCTAAGGGACTTTAAACACACCGTCAACAGATGTACAAATGAAACTTAAGAAAGATTCTTCTGAGTGCATGAATAGCTGGAGCTTTGCTTTGATGATGGCTGGCTGGCCTCCTACACAGCAGGGCTGGGACTTCTCCATTTTTCAAGTTAAGAGCAACAATAACAATCCACCATCCCCCAGGGTAAGGAAATTAGAGCCAGATGATTCAGTGTGATCACTGGTTTTGGATTCGATTTCATTATCGACAAAACTTAATGGTGAGACATCAAAGGTAGTCCTGCATGATCATGAAACTAGCTGAGGTTTTCCTATAAAAGCTGCCTGAGAAGCTCATAACTGATGCTAGGAGACTTCCCAACATAAAACTAACAGACCTCTAATTTCCCATATGAGAAACCCTCTTAGTGCTGGAATCAAGTGCCTTGCCCTTAGAGCACCACATAAGGGAAGATCACACTTTCTGGGGAAAAGATTAGTTGTTTTACCTGCAGTAAACTAAGATTACAGAGCTTAGCAGCAGCAAATCCACAACTAGAATGGCTCACTTCTGTCTTTTTTTAATTTGCACAGGTGAAAACACAGCACTATGCACAGCTAACACAATGGCATTACTGTGACTGATGCAATACATCCATCACTACCACTGCACTTCCAATGACCAGCACTTTGCCGATGCCTGAAACCAGTTCTAAATTACAGCCTCCTCCACCCATGGGCTGTGCATGCTAGCTACACACCAGTGTCAGGCTGCATTGCTGGAGCAACAGCTAGTTCTCATTCCAGACAATATCCTCAAGTCTTCACAGTTTGTAGGTTACTAGCTTCATCAGGAGATTTGGGGAGAAAAAAAGAAACTACCTTAAGCCTTGTTAAAAGGATTCAACATTCCCACCCTGTTAGCCAAGGCACTGAAAACAGGTACCAGAGTTCGCTTTAGCATACTAACCAGGTACTTCTGACTAATCAAATACGAGAACAAACTTGTACTTAAAACTACATTTAAACTATGCTACCTAAAATTTTGTCTGCATCTAACTTTTCAGGATCAAGAAAACTAAAAGGGGTTAAAGCAATGTGTATCTATGATGTTTGTTAAAGCAATGGTCATCTGTACACATAAACAGACTTCCACCAAGTCTTCCATCAGAATCAGAATTGGCACCCGGCTTTACTAAAACATAATTTTGTTCAGGAGAACTTTCTGCAAACTTAACTGACTTCAAGTTGTTGACATTATACCAAAGAGCATAGAAAACTGTTCAGGCTTGAAGGAAGCCTGCCACCTGCCTTACGCTGTTTGGCTTTGTTTTTCAAGGCAGAGTGGAAGAGTTGGATTTACTTTAAGAAACATTAAAAGCTGAACCAAAAAGATACTGTGCAAGACACCAGCAAGGCCAGCAAGTAAATATGCCAACAGTTTTGCCAGCATAACCTATGAATCCTTACCTTTTGCTTGTCAGGGTTAGAAAGGAAAACTCTAGAAAGCCTCACTGTACGCATTAAAAACAGTAGACCCTTCTGAAATTTCACAATTTTTCTTACATTTTCTAGGCACAGAATAACTTTGTCCCTCTAAAACAAACTAAAATGGAAAGAGCACACCAGCCATTGTCACCTGAAGATCATGGCTACTGAGTTTTACCTTATGCTATCTGAACAATTCAAGCACAACAAAAAGACTGAACTACAGCCAGTTGTTCACAGAATTTATGTTTGTACTGGCCATTAACTTCAGTATTTGTTGCATTACAGGATAATTTGACAGCACCTCAAATCTTGGGAAATTGTGTTTTCAAGGAGTTAATGGGGAAATATCTTTTCCATGGCAAACTGTCTAAGCAGACTGATTCGGTAAGTAATTTCTACTCCCAAACTCAGGTGCTTGATTGCTAAGTGACCATGAACTACCCACTTAACCTCTCAAAAGATCTGTGCAAGGCTATTTCTGAAACACTGAGACCTATGGTTTGGAAGAATCTGACTTTATGGAAACTTATACCAGGCTTAAGAGTGACAGATGGGAATGTTGGCTAAAGTGCTCTCTGAGTATGTCACTTCTATTTGGACTATGCCACCTAGTACTTTGTATTGCCATAATCAGCACAAACTACCAGCCGCTCTGAAAGACAGACACCTCAAATCATTTTCATTTTCTCCTCAAGTTAAAACAAGCCACCACACCAAGAATACAAAGCAGCATTTTTCATTGTTTCTTCTGCCAAACGAGTGGTGATAACAGAAGACCAGAGAACAGTAGAAGCCAATCTGGTTTGACATTTAGAACAACCTATCCATGGAAAACTTGCTTCCAGAAGTATGCTTCTGTTATTCACTTGAGCCTGTATATTACTTGCCTCCTTTTCACTGGCAAACGAAAACCTACCTAAGTTTATGGTATCATACCATACCAAAATTTCGTAACATCTTTCTAAATCTATTAGCTTTAGCTAGTTTAGCCTGGGGATATCATCATCTCACCCTATCAGTGCAATTTTGTTTCTTAAGACAAATGCCAAATACTGTTAACAACCATTTTCTATGGTCTTGAAGACTAGAGACTGAAATGTTAACTGCCTATCCTGCAAAAAGGCTTCAAGCTTTCAAGAAACCCCAGCTTTTGTGCTCTTACAATCTGTCCCAGATACTATTCCAAACAGCACCTGCATTAACAAAGCTTTCACATTTGCCAGATACAGTTTTGACTTGCATTACTTTAGATGTTATTGTTACTGACAAATGGATTTGTCATTGCTTCTGCAGCCAGCCATCTATTCTCATTCTGATTTGCACTTCTTTCTAAGGTGATCAGTTACTGTTTAAATGATCACACGTCTATTTCCTTGGAAAATGACACAGGTTTTAAACTTACTTAAACGCATTTGAAGACCAGCCGTAACATTAAAAATGACTTAACATTAAAATTTATTTTTAGATCACTTGCTCTGACACCCAGATGTTCTAAAATTTAAAGTAGTACTATAGGGACACACAAATGCAGATAAATCTTTATTGCCATAACCTTGTTTTTTTTTTCAAAAATGAGCATTGGGTTTTTAATAGGTCGTAGTTTTATGTCTTTATATGTACAACATTACAACTGCATATTTTAATAATAATGAAGTCAGTGATACTTTGATAACTCAACACAGTGTATTTATAAAATGAATTCTTATCAAAATACACTTTTCACTGGGATAATAAATAAAATCCTGTGAAACCCACCTACACAAAGTTAATTTTAACTCTGGTAGAACCCGATGTGGTACACAGTCCATTAACTACTATGTTTGCCCCTTTATGCCCCTAGTGATGCTCATCTTCTGGGGTAAGAAAACATTTTTTCCCCCTGTTGTGGTGTGACCTCATTCAACATCATCTTCAGCCAAGCACTGTGCATTTACAATTCTCTGTAAGAAGGAGAAAAACTCATTCACAATTACATAAAATTGACAGTAGGCAACTGATTATCAAGCAATATAATTTTACACTGAACATTAAGCAGTGTAATTACTGAGCAAACCAATTAATGTTAAAAATGGTAATCTACTTGACATAAGTGTTTGAAGTCAGTTCTGCAGAAATTACGTACTGTGCAATGCCTAACAAAGCTGAAGTCAAACAATATCTTCTCAGCTTCCAGTGATGACCTCTGTGTAGTTTCTGTCACTGTTCTCTAAGGAAACATTTTTCATCATTGTTTCCCTTTACATCTCATGCACCTGACACTTTTCAGTGTTTTTACTAACTATATGGACCTTGAACAAAAATGTAACCAGCTCTGAGCTGTAAAGAGAGCTGACTGATGCACAGCACTGAGTTTCTGCTTTATGTGAGGTAACACCATTAGGGAGTACCCTCGTGTTTCCAGGAACATAAAACATTATTTATTTTACAACAGACTCACCTGCTGGCATATCACCAACATTAACATTTCCTGCACAGTACTCAAGCTAAAAAGGGAAGGAACTTCATACACAGGGAAACCCGCAAGCTTCCAAACCTATCATGTTCTGGTGCTAGCTAACATTTTGTGTTTATAGCTGTCCCAGAAGCAACATGCTAGCAAAAGCAACAGACTAATTCTGATGGACTTTTATAGCACTTACAGGCACTTGTAGGTATATAATTTTTAAACGTAAAGCTCAAGACCCAGTGCGAGAAAGTTACTGCTTTTCTGAGCCCCCAACCTGTATGTGAGAAACAGTGGATCCGCTTACAGTACGCCACAGCTGCAGTCAGGTGTCTCTATTTGAAGAGAGCTTAGCATACCTTATGCATAAGACAAGGTTTGCATTTCTGTTTTACCCTGTTTGCTATTAATGCTACATGGTGTTTTTCATATATGCTTTTTTAATATTTCAGGTGAAAAAAAGCTTTTTTTAATCTAACTGAACATATACAAAAACCAGTACTCAAGACTGACGTAGTGTATGAGAGAAGTAGGTTAATTATTTTCAAACCAAACCAACAGGGAACGTTTCACATACCTGGCTTATTGTAGGGAGCTTAGTTAGAAGCATTTGAAACACTGGAGGTGGTAGAGTCTGCTGTAGAACTTGTAGTAGCTGCTGAGGCTGTCCACACACAGCAATGGCATTGGTCAAGTGATCAACACCTTTCTCATATTCACCTGTATAACAAAACATAATGTTTTGAAATAAACCTTCTTCCACCCTGTATTTACATAAAACATCCATCAACAGTAGATTAAATTACTGAGACTCAATCTACACATTTCTTTCCTCCTCTCTTGCTGGATCTTCTGAAAACAGAAGGTTAGAAAAAAGTAAACATTTTCCTAGGTGAATTTGACTTCCCAGAAGATCTTAGTATATAAAAATCATCTTCTAGCAAAGGTAAAGAAAAAATACTTTACAACTTACCCTTCAAAACAAATATGCTATTACCTTGAGCTAGTAGTTCCTCCCCAAGCTGAATCTCCTCAAGGAAAAACTTCTGAACTGCTTCAGCATCTTTCAAATCAGGCAACTGTAACACACACAGTAAAGCTGAAGTTGTTTTTTAACTGATGTTTAAGGGACAAACTAACAAACTTTCATTCTCAACTGAAATCAAACACACACAACCATATTGTAGACTGAAACTAGGAAAACACCCATAAATTAGAAGTGTTACCACTAACTTAAATGCACAGAGAATGTCTCTGAAAAATTAGACTCAGGTCTCATGTCATCGCATCACAAATCTGTAGAGACAGAGCCTGAAATACTGCTACTCAGTTTATTAAATTCACAATTTTGTAGCAAATATAAACTCTAAGGTGTGTTATGCCTACCACAACTATATTTCTTACAACTGGTTAAGACAAGCCTATCTTTTATTCCAGGATCCATCAGCAACAAGGAAGGAGAAATCAAATAACTATAGCAAAAAGCTATCAAGTTCAGTAATAGGTATATGACATCTATGATCTTTAAGTTTGCAAAGTTCTTGTAAATACTAAAGAGGAAAACACCATTAAATTACACAGGAAGTGTTGCACTGTCTGGCCTCTATCTGACACAAAAAAGGAACAACCATTTATGAGCATTAAGGAAACCAAAGACTGTGCACTTGCAGAAGTGTTTCTAATGCTGGAATCAAAATAGACCTTTAAGCAATTCTTACGAATACTACAAATTAAACATATTTCAAAATAACACTGCATTACTGAACACAGTATTACCTTGGACAGTCCTGCTCTCTCTTTGGCAAGCTTCTGTTTCTTCCTTCCTGTAAGAATAAAAACATCTTACATTTTTAATTTGCAATTAAAAAAAGCCTTCAGGTTACAGTTTGAAACTGTGAACAAATCAAAGTTATTTTCAGAGTAAGAAACTTATAATGTATTCCAAATATTGAAGACTGAACCCACTGCAACCCACTCTCTGCAACAGAATATCATTTAGAGGTCTGATGAGGGCTGGCAGTAGAAAAACAACTCAAAATGGCAATTTTCCTCCTGCTGGCTATGGTAAACAACAACTGTGCAGGGCCTTATGCACTAGAGGCATGAAGAAGGGAAGAGAATTTGAGTAACACAGGATTTCTCCACATGGTTTCTAACAATGATAAAACACAGAAACACTGCCTACAAGTTAAGGCTACCTAATTTTGATAGCAGGTCATAGTATGTAAATGTACCTTCCCAGCTGCTCTATAGCAAAGCCTCGGGAACTAAACAAGTGGCAGTATGTCATCATCCCACAGCAAGAGCAATATTAAAGTTACATTTCTGAGATCTGAGGAAAGCAAACATTTGCAGATTTAACTGCTCAACCTGAAGGCATAACAATGGTCTGCAACATAAAACTGTACCACTCCAGCAAAACTAGTGTAATTAAAATTATATATAGCTTGCTTTTAATGCACAATGGTTAGGTAGAAAGATATTTTATAGTAGCAACTATTCATACAAGAAAGAATAATTACAGTCATACTGATTTACTGAGAATAATGATTTTTGTAACTCATCAGTTCATCACCTGAAACAGTTATACCAATATAACTTTTAAAATACAGCCTATGGTTAAACAACAATTTTACAAGCTAGAAATAGTTCAAAATAGGACTTAGCATCATTGGAACTATTTGACTATAACTGAACTATTTAACTAACTGAACTATTCAATCATTAAGTATCTGCTACTGCCCACACGATGCAGACATTCAAGAATACCATTTCCCAGTAGTTATAATGTAACATGGGAAATCTATGGACAAGATCAAGTGTTCTTTACAGAAAAAGATTTAGCCTTCTAACTACATGGATCACCCTTTTACCTTCTACAATACCTTAGTAACTATTCACACCTGAATTTCTAACTTACTGACCTGTGTACATCATTTTATAATTAATATACAGGAAAATGTGTCATACAGAATGGTAGCGTTCTGTAATTTTACCGTTATGGTTGGTTTCAATATTAAAGAATATATATTTCTTGAAATTTCGTGCCTTCAATTAGCTCACTCCTAGTTTTTTACAGCATTAATTTGCCCAAAACTTTAAACAGTGCTACCAGGCAAACCAGCTTTGCTCATACCTAAAATCTTAAAGAAAAAAAAAGTAGCACGTGAAATGTTTCACAATCAAAACAAGCCACACCGCAACTGTAGCACATTCAGTGAAAACAGCAATGAAAAGTAAAAAGAGTAACATAAGGTTTGGACATCCTCTTCAGGAGGAAACTGTTTTCTTGGTGAGACTATGACATCCTCTAAAATATCACAAGAGATATCACTCACCAGGTTAAGGATTCAGAGATATAAAGACATGCTGGTAACTGTACTTATGTAATAAAAGCTTTTGACCACTGATCACATATGACATCATATACTTGAACCTGAAAATAGTAAAGGAATGTGAAGAATTGCCAAGATTTTAAAACTGAACACTGACCTACAGAATCTTTCAAGTCTGATTACTATTCAATTTTTCTTCCTTTTACTAATATTCTTTAAAATATCTTTCTGAAAGTCAACTTGTTAATATAATCACAAAAAAAAAAAAAAAAAAAAAAAAACAAAACAAAAAAACCAACAAAACACCGCAAAAAAACCCAAACAGCTCTAAAAGCTATTTAGGAATTCTTCCCCTATTGGTTGGTAGCACTACTAAAGTAACTTGTGTAAGCAAAAAGCAAAGACTAGAGATAAAACTAAATCCACCAAAAAAAACCAAACCAACCCCCCCAAAAAACCCAAACTCTATATATTTTTGGTGTTTTGCTTTCCCTCAAGGATCTCCAAGAGAAACTTTTCTCTTTTCTAAAGACGTTATCACTTTTCGGAAAGGGGAAGAGCAATCCTTCATAGAAGAAATCCTAGTTAACATCAGAACGCATATGCATCCATCCAAACCAGAAAGCTAAACTTCAGCTCTCAAACTGCACAACTTGCAGGTACTTCAGGCACAGCTCTTGTAGATGCGGAGAGTTTCCAAACATGATAACCTGTCATGCTGGCACAGGTTGTGAAAATCCCCAAGTTGCCCCAGCAGCTTCACAGCCAGTCCCACAAAGGAGAGAAATGACCAGAAAGCCATTGTGTCTTCTGCTCCCATCTGTAAAGTCTGCCCACAGCCTTCCCTGCACTCAGCTGTCCAGGTGGAAGGTGCTCTGAAGCAAAGTCATGGTCAGAAATTGTGGCTGTCTTTATACAGCTGTCTTTTGTCCCTGCCTATGGCAGGGGGGTTGGAACTAGATGATCTTAAGGTCCTTTCCAACCCTAACTAGTCTATGATTCTGTTCCATGATTCTGTAACAGTTCTGGTTTATAAATTCCAGAACACGAACAGTAAACATAACTAAAAGCTTATCATTTTAAAATACAGCTGTGGAAGCAGCTTCAGATGTTTATAGCTTTGCTATTTTTTTGGTCCCAAGATTAAATATGGACATGCTCCCCAAACTGGCAACACCAAACCCTAAAAAAGGCAAAAAAGAGTTAATGAGATTAAGACATCTGGAAAACTGGAGTCCAGTTCTTTCAGTCTCCCAGGAATTTCTTTTTATTATTTTTTTTTCTCCTGAAACCTGAATACCTCATTTTTATGCTGAGCCTTTGCAACATGAACTTTGAACCTAACACAACCCAAAGAGATGTACAATGTAACTGGGATGGCAAAAAAATAAAATCCTGGTTCTTCATTTGTCAGCATGCACTTGACCAAATACGCCAGGCAATCCACTGACATGTTGGCTCATGTCCTTCCCAGATTTTGGCGACACTGATCACAGAGACTGAAAAATAATCTCATCCTAAGAAGATTAGTGGAATAGATCTGCTACAAAGGTGGTTTCTGTATGTTTTTAGTCAAACACCCCTTACAATTGCCCAAGAAATGGTGTATCTTCATCTAAAGAACTGCAACTGGCTGCTGCTTTGGACCTTTTTTTGCCAAATACTTTGCAGCCCCAGCCTTACTATCCAACAATAAAAGCACTGTAATGATCAGGTAGCTGGCATCACCACAGAAGCATCCATACTAAAGAATCAGTTACAGTACTAAAAATAAACCCAAATTCCTTAATATTATCTAAAACTTGAAAACTAAAAGCAGCCCAGTGTATCATGTCCAAGGATCACAAGTCATACATGTGATGTCCTTCTAATGACAACAGCCCTTACCTATCAAACCACAATGGATACTTTCTACTTTTAAAAAAGTCTGACAAATACAACACAGAAGACATAATGGCATGAAGGGTTTCAGGCACAGGATTTTTACTATCCAAGCAAGAATCCTGAGCTCTGGCTGATCTTAAACAATATTTTATCAATCATTTTGAAAGTGATTAAGATTTTTGGATGAGTATTAAAGTTTTATTGGCCTATAGGTGGAAACAGAATCATTTATAAAGAGATGTGAGACCCAACTTCATGTCAAGAGCTGCTTTTCATCTTAAATTATCATTAAAAAGCATCATGAAGTAAAAGCTTTTCTGTGACGGGGGCTGAGAAAACTTAAGAGATACTAAAGTATCTCTTTAATTAAATTTAAATTTAATTCAAGCCTTAATTAGTACACAAATGTGCTCTTTTGTTGCCTTTTTAGATATACATCTTTCTTCACTGTTTTCTTTTGCTAGTTCTAGATATCTGCTCATTCTTCATTTTGTTTCCCCTCTATTCCACTTCAAACAGCCCAACGTTTCCCAGCCTTAAACTGATGGCAATAACATAACCCAAGATCTGGATCTTCTGCAGGGGCCAGACTCCTCAAAAATCCAGAATAATCCAGAAGTCTGCATAATCCTGAGTCTTGTAACATTTTAGAGGTAATTTCATAGAACCACAGAATAGTTTGGGTTGGAAGAGACCTTATAGATCACCTAGTTTCACGCTTCTCTTCCATGGGCAGGGACACCTTTCATTAGACCAGGTTACTCAAAGTCCCAGCTAAACTCTCCATAAACACTTCCACCGATAGGGCATCCACAGCTTCTCTGAGCAGTGTGTTCCAGTGCCTCGCTACCCTCAGAAATCTGCCCCTCTCACAGGTTAGAAGTTGCTATATCAACCTATATTTTAGTCAATTATTTCTGTTAATAAAGATAACTTGTTCAAATAAAAATACTCTTGTATTATGGATGGGAAGCACCATAGTCCTGAGAGCTATTTGAACATGCTTTAACCTTGAAGATTTTTCAGAGATTCTTTTGTGAAGAAAGCAGTGAGCAAATTTAACATTGCTATTGAAACAGAGCACTGGATATATATGATGTGAATTAGCACATTTTGGTACACTGCTACTCCATGATAATGTAAGAAAAAGACACAACTATATAGCAAAATTGTTTTATTAAAAGAACTGATTGTAAAATGGTACAGTGCATCATAACAGACTTTTTTGCCTTTATGCTTGAATAAATACAAATTAGATGATAACACTTTATTTTAATGATGCACTGATTAATACTGAATTACAATAAAACCTCTATGAAAGTGCATATGACATTTCCATTAATAGCAATTGAATTTGTTATTAGTACTGTTATTATAATGAACAGCAAATCAAATTACTGGTGATAGAACACTTAAATTATATTGTTTCTCCTCAGGAAAAATATAATTTTAGCTCTCAAAACTTGCTCCATTCGTACCCCAGGAATCATTGTTGCATGTTATTGTGCTTAAATAACCTGAAATATTAAAAACAAAATGTTGTATGATCATATCTTTTAATCCTTGATTTTAAGAAGTCACATAGTTTTATGAACACAATTTCATCTTAGTAATTGGTGAATGTAGAGAATTACGACAAAGTCTACAAAATACTTCAGTAAAATGTAACTTTTGAATGGTGAGATATTTGACCATCAATAAAATCCATTTCAAAGACTTTTCTACAGTCATACGTTTAATTGTCATTATCACAAATAGCAGACAAAGAAAGATTTTTTTCTGCTCAGAATTCAAACTCACTGATTTGCAAATATCTCATTTTGAGTTACCTATGTAGTGTACATTTCTAGTTACGAACTCTAGTGTTTTTTAGTGATACTCTGAATGTTCTCATGATTTATATCCAAAGTTTGCTTCTTACTTTTTTATTTTCCTTTTCACTGGTTGTTGCAGGAGATTATTTCATATTCCAGTCCAGATTTAATTCAAGCACTTGTAGACATTCACAGCAAATTTTCGTCTCATCTCATAACTCCAAATGCAAAGTATAAATAAGTTCTCTTTCAGATATGTTTTGTGGGGAGTAAGCTTAACTACAGTGTTGCTGCAACATGTTAACATACCTGTGCTGCAACACATGTGCTAAAATTATTGGGTGCATAAACATCTAGGCTGCTGTAGTCAATCTTAGAAAAGAGGATACAGGTTTGTGCTAAAGCTTAGGTTCTGAAAATTGGCTTGGCAGACTCACTGCATAAACTAAAATATTCCACAGCTAGGGTCTCACACCCTAAATCTTTTAAAATTAGGCTTTATATTTATCTCTTACACCAGTCTGCTCTTAAAAAATCCACAATTTAGAAGATTTTACATGCTTAGAGGCTCTTTAAAGGAACTTTAGGGAGCATTTTATTCAAATGGCATCTATCCTCTTTTCTGAATGTGAAATTGAAACTAAACAAACAGGTGAATGACTGTCACTCATTTCAAATGCAGAAGAATTTCAAAAGCCCATTTCAAGGATTAGCCAGTGGGGAACAAACAGCAGTTTGCCTCTTCCTTCAAACAAAATGTTTCTTTCATAAGTCACCCAGTACCAAAAGTTTTGATTATAAGATACTCTCTAAAAAAAACTCTGCAGACATTACTTGAACTAACTGTAATCATTTCATATTCTGTGAAGCAGTGGGGAAATGTGTTCATCTCACCACTGTACAATCTGCAGAGATTTCATTTTGAAGGAGCCCTGTTGAGGTGGTGATGTTTTCTTTCTTTAATAGCTGCACAAAGCAGAGACAAGTGATGTCTGTTCAGCACTGACCCATCAAGAGAAGGCAAGTCTGATTTGAGCTGGCAGAGTTCTCCAAGGAAGCTGGAGCTGCCCTGATCATATCTCTGGTTAAACTTCCTACTATTCAAGCATAGACTGAACCGATTTTTTGGCTTTAGTTTACTGACATTTTCAGTTTTACTTTGCTAAACATAAAATGGTTTGTGCTTGTCATTGGGAAGCTGAATTGAAAAGTGTTATCAAGAAACTAAAATACAGAGTTCTCAAACAGACTTTTG
>JAVHNF010057378.1:3754-16828 GCA_034783455.1 Micropsitta finschii
GGGTGCTGGGCACGGCATTGCTTGTATGGGAGTAGCGGGCAGAGGGGAGATGCAGGTGCCTGCATGCCCAGGGATGGCCGAGAAGCCCCAAGGAATCTCCTTTACCCTTAAATCCCGAGTTTGCGGCTGAACCCCAACGTCAGCGGTGTTGAGCAAAGCCGAGAACATGATTCACCGGGGGCAAACCCGGGCACTCCCATAGGGACCGGGCTACAGCACATGGCTGTGGTGCTGCATGCGGGCATGTACCAGGCACAGGGAGTGTTTTCAGCCTGACAAATGTCTTCTGGCAACAGGGTTTGGACTGTATCGAAACATGGGAGAGCAGCAGAGCTTTGCGCTGAGGAAAGCGGCGCTCAGCATCCACCGTGCAGGAGTTAATTGGTTTTCTCTATACTAATTGCGAGGGGAAGTGAAGAATGTCCTTAATTAATTGGAGGGCAAATCAGCCGCGCAGAATGGGCTCTGTTTACCAACACATGCACAAAAATGCCAGCTCTCACCCTTGCCATAGTCATGGGGAAGAGCAGGGCATTCCACCCATCCAGCCAAAAAAAAACACTGGGATGCCCTCCTCAGGGACATTTGCCGGTGAACGGGCCCTCCCTGACCATTCCTATGGGGAAAATTAAGACTCAGAGCAATGTTTGCTGGGTTTTAAAAGCCTCCTGGGAAGATCTGGTTGCAAGGGATGGTTGGCTTCACCTTGGACTTTCAGAGCCCTGATAGTGTAACAGGGTCTGATGGGTCCCATCTTGAGGCATCCTGTACATGAGGCATCTTGTATAAGACCCAACCCTGAGCCCTGGGAAGGAAGCTTTTCCAAAGAAAATTTCTCCTGCACAAATCAGCTGGTTTGGGGAAGAAAAGTGCTTGCGGCCAGCCTTGTGAGTCCTCACCCACTGGGCCCATCTCTGGATGAGCCTTCGCATAGCCCTCCCTGTTTTGCAGGGACAGGGAGAGCCCTGTGAGCCCATTGGCTTCACAACAAGAAAGTGACATTTGGGAGCATAGAGGGACTTTGGAAAGACCTCGGTGTTTGCCTCCACAGCTGCTCCCAGAAAGGAATTTGGATGTTTTCTCCTCTTCCGCTTCCAAGCCCCAAACATCCCTGCTGGGGCAGCTGGTTACACAGGTCAAAAAAAGCCATGGAAGTATGAAAATCACATTGAAAAGAGCTGAAACTTAATTAGGTCACATCCTTAAAAAGCAGCTTGTGATCTGGCAATGCAAATCACAGCCTGCCTTTGTGCACACACCCAGGCTGGTGAAACCCTTGGCGCCATCAGCCCATCCTTGTGCTGAAGCTGGGGTTTGCTCCTGGGCTCAACGTCTTCCTGCCCCTGATCACAGCCTGCCCTGGGTCCCTGGGCATGGGGAGTTTGCAGAGCCGCATCCTGCAGGCGCTACAGGCATGGCTGACCTTGCTTTTGGTTTTGCTGCACACTACGTGTAAGACAGTCAAGAGATAAGGAAAGATGTGGAGGAGACATGGGTGGCAGTGCAGGATGGGGCATCCCCATGCCTCTGCAGGCTGAGGGTGGGAAATGGGGGCTTGTTGACACCCCATTAAATCAGTGCTCCTGCAGCAACCTCAGCTGAGAAAGGAGAATAACTAATTTTCAGCCTTGCAGACTGAGGCTCTCTCTGGAAAATATGATGGCGGTTAATGAGGAAAGCATGCCGCTGTGATTTCCCGCCGAAGCCGAACAGCTGGGATAAAAATCAGGAAATCTTGGTATCCCTCTGGTTTGCTGTGTGTGAAACCCTTCACGTTGTGTTTTGGGGTGTCAGCCTGGCTGTCCATGGCGTCCCACCCAGGACTGCAGTGCGGCTGATGCTCCTCAGCAGAGGGGACAAAGTCAGCCATGGGGTCGGTGCCGCCGTTCCCAGCAGAGGAACCTGCCAAGGAGGCAGATGGGCACTGTCAGCCTCCTGAGTGTGGGATGCGGGTCAGTATTGACCCTCTTGTTAATCTACACCCGCTGGCATTGCGTGGGCACCACTGACTGAGGAGCAGTGCGATTGCAGGCGCTGATGTTTGCTCTTTGGTTTGCAGTGCTGAGATTTGACACACACTCTCCCCACACACAAGGGCTCTGTGCCAGGGCCGGTCCATCCATCACAGCATCCTTCTGTTGCAGGAAAACTGGATGCTTTTACACAACAGACTGTACACATGAGGTGTGTAAAACCACAGGGAGAGCTCAGAGCTGCCCTCCCTGTAGGACCCCTTAGGGTTTCTCAGGATCCCCCATATTTCTCGTAGTCCCAAGGATCAAACAACTCTCCACTTCCAACTTTTCAGACTCTGGAAAACAAAAGGAAAACCTTCTCCCAACCCCACTAAAGACTTTTCCACCAAATACCTGTGATCCAGCCTCCAGCGACCCCACTTTGGATGTGTTAGATATTTGCATGCATACACGTGCTTTTAGGTCTTGGTTTGGGAGGGGAAAGCAGGGCCATGGCTATATTGCTTGGCAACAGATTTCCTTCCAAGACAAAAACCACCAAACCATCAACCCAAACCCAAGTGTTTAATTCAATAATTCAGTGGAAAGGCCTTCAGGCAACGCCCTGCAAACGCTGTTGGGGCAGCCAGAGCTGTGAGAGCTTTTCTGAGGGGATATTTTGGGAAGAGAAGGGCTGCTGCTGAGAAGACAGGGCTGCCAGGGTCGGGGGTTGCTTCCAGGGATTCACACTCACATAAAGAAAGGGCAGAAATGCCCAGATCCAGTGCCTGGGAATACCACAAACCCAACGAGGCTGGCGTGTCTGCCCAAAATAAAATCACCCAACAGCACCAGAAGCCACCTCAGAACCCTTTTTCCTTTCCATGACCTCCCCAGAAGCCATCTAGCAGCATAAAGAGGCTTTAGCTCTATGGGGTACTATGGCTTGAGTGCAAAAGTTTTGCCCCCAATTAAAACACCGTGTCCGTACAGGCCTCAGGTTTGGGAAGTCTGTGCAGGACCAGGTTGAGCTCTGCAGTCCTTGCTCACAAACATCCCCATATCCTCTGTGGTTTGAGCAAGTGCCAAGTTGTCTGCAGACCCCAGCAGTGATTAAACATCCCAAGAAGGGGATGCTTTTAGCTGGGCATCCTTCGAGCACCAATATATATAAACCTTCACAATTTAAGCTAGCAGCAGTCATTTGGGTTTTTTTTATTCTCAAAACATGCAACGGCAAAGGCAGAAAACAGTGTTTTGGCTGTTCCCATGTTTGCATGTTGTTGCCAGCAGGACGTTACACTGGGAGATATGAATATAAAAAACAGACAGACACCCATGGCAGGAGCAGGTCCCCCCTTGCTGCATGCAGCCCTGCTGCTGGTTTTCCCAGCCACTCTGCTCTGGTTTCATTTCTCACTGCAGGGACCGGGTTGGGTGTGGGATACACACATGGAAACCTCTGACCTGCCTTTTGGCAACAGCAATGATGTGGTGCTGGGCCGGGGCACAGTGGCTGTCTCCAGCAGCGTGGAGCAGGGGGTGGGTGAACTCACCCCATGTGCAGGATTAGATCTAATTTAGATCTACATTTAAAGGTAGTTTGGATCCAGCACTGTGCTTGACCACGGCCCCACACATGGAATGCAGCCAAGTTGAGTGCGTTCGATGTTGGCTCTGCTACAGCAACATCATCCCATTCTTTTTAACAAGAGCTCCAAGCTGACAAAGCAGCTGGCGTGGAAAGATGCTCAGGGAGCTCCACTGCACTGGATCAGGGGGAAAGAGCTGCTGGTCCCCCTGCTCCTCCAGCCCAGCTGGCACTTCCCAGCCACATTTTGGTAGGAGGGAGAGGGCAGCACAGATCCCACCAAAGCCGATGAAGAGGTCTTGGACCTGCTGGGGGATGATAAACCCTGATCTGGCACTTGGACCAGGAGTCCACAAACGAACGTGCCACATGCAACCCTCTTCCAGCATGGACAGGGTCTTTGCCAGGACAAGCAATGCCAGCACAGCTGTAGTCTGGATTTCCTGGTGTCTTTGGGAGGCAGCTTCACTTCTAGTATTAATTGTTTTCTTAATTACTATCGTCACCCTCCGCACCCTTCCGCAGTGTCTCGCAGGGAGCGCTGAATGACATGCTTGTTTGCAACACCACAGGATCATCTAGAGGTTTTTTTCAACCCCCGTTTATTTATTAGCCAGCGTTACCTTCCAAACCAATCAGATTTAATATTTTTGTTCCAGTTGGCAAAGATTTTATTGACCGTGGAGAGGCAAAAATCTCTGCTGTGCACCCGTGATGCAGGCAGAGACTCCGAGGTTGGGACAAAGCAGCCCATCGCCTGCCAGATCAACGTCCCACATCCAAAGGGGAAGCAGCAACCTGAGCATCATTTTTTCCTTCATGCTGCTCGCAAAAGCCTCACTGTTGGCACTTAACTTACACCAGACACACGCTGTATATGCACACACATTCCTCGGCCATGCGATCAGACCGGAAAAGATTGCATTGAGCCCAAGAACCGCTGTGGAAGGAGGCTGGGGAAAAGCTGTGCGTTCTCCAATGCGAGAGCGCTGCAGCCTCCAGAAAAGCTGCAGTCAACACTTTTTTTTAGGAGACGTGGTGCTAAAAGAGGAACGGCTGAGGGACGCGGTTGGGAAGGCCTGGATGGGAGGGGAAGTGCATTTAGTTTGGCAAACTCCTTCCCCCTCTTGTAAATCTCTCTGCAGAAGGACTTTGTGCACCACGAGGGCTCCTCCCAGGATCCTGCTCCGAGAGCACTATCAAGATGCCCCCGAGCCAGCTTCTCCCGCAAGCCTGGGTTTTATTATTCACCCTTCCCGCTGCTGGCCATCATGACTGAGGTGCAAAGCACTGGCACAGCTTTGGTGCCACTCAGCCAAAGAGTGGCTGAGAGCACCTCACCCAGCCAGGGCTTGCTCATTCCCAGGCCAGGTCAGCAGGGCAGCGTCTGAACAGTAACTGGATCCAGGCACCATCCTCAGACTTGTTCCCCACCAGGTATCGGGGCAGGGTGGGGTTTCTCGAGGGCTGCAGCCCAAAGAGCAGCCTCGCAGGGAGAGCTATGCTCTGGTCTTTGCCTTGTGCTCCAGCTTCCACTTTCCCCAAGTCAGCATTGCAGAGGCTTGACCACCCCACACTCCAAACGCAACCCCGACCACCGCAGCTTCTGCCAATGCTGGGGTGGCTGAGCAACAGTGTCAGTGCTCCAAGCACTGAGTGCTTCAGCATGGATGTGACGAGCTCTGCACTGTGCTCTGAGCATCGTCGGAGCAGGATCAGACACTTGGCAGAGGCGCTGGTGGGACCAACTTCTGTGGCAGGAGCAGGGCTGACCCTCTCCCTGACCAGTGCAAGGCCTTTGTGTTAAAACGGCTTCCCCTCTGAGCGGTGCTGCTCTGGGGCGTTAAGCACATCAGTCACTCGCTGGTGCTGCACCAGCATTTGCATAATTTCATTTATGTTTCCAAAATGAGGAACAGGCTCTGACAACAACTACTCTGCAGTACCTTGAAATATCAGAGAACAGGGAAAATGGTTGTCTAGGACCTGATGGCCCTGCAAGTGCCTTCCACTGGCACAAACTCAAAGGTGTCATTGCAGTATGGGAAAGGATGCAGCAACCCAGGTTTTGACATTGAAACCAATGGAAATAATCGCATTTGAGGAAGAGAGCCTCACTCCAGGGACTGCTCTGCCTCTCTGCCAGGTGCCGTCCCATCCTCACCACTCTCCATGCAGCCCTCATCCTGTCCCCCATCCCCTGCCTCCTCCAGGCACATCCCAGCTACTACACCTTCTGCCTTTCCCCATTTTCCCCTACACCTGTAGACAAGAGAAAACCAGGGCTGATGGAAACAGCTGTGCCTCCCTCCTATTTCACTGTATCTGCCATTGGTGTGTTGAGACATCACTGCCTATGAGAAGGGTGCAACAGGTATTTATTCTTCATTAGTCACCTCACCCTCCCTATCTGTCATCTGCAAGTACCCTGGCTTGAACTGCAGGTTTGGAAGCAGGCTGGTTCGTACCCACGTGCTGCAGTGTGGCTGTCCCGGAGCCTTCCTTGATGCTGCAGCGCATGTTTTTGTCAACCTGGGGATGCTGTGGAGTTGACAGATGTTAAACTCATCCTCAGATCCGATGCCTTAAGAAGCGCCTTTCTTTCAAGGTGGTCACTGGGAGGTGGGTCATTGCTCAGGAGTAAGCCTGTTTGCCACAAGCCTCCTCTCCAGACTGCAGGAACCAGCAGCAAAACATTCTGGGTCTTAGTGTTAAGCAGCCTCTGGTTCATTAGCAGTCCAAGAGAGGAGGAAGCTGTGAGCTTCGGAGCAGAGACGTCAATTCATAAAACCCTCAAGTGCTGGGAACTCCAGTTTTTCCAATTGCCCAAAAGCAGCTCAGCTGCTGAATAATGCATCAGGCTGCCGAAAATTGGCAAACACCAGGTGGAACGAGTTAATCCACAGATCCCGCTCGGATGCCAGCATTCCTCCAGTGTCAATGTGATTAACCAGTTTCACTACTTGGAGTGTTTTCGGGAGGACCAGGAGCAGCAGCAGAAGCTGCTGGAGAGCCTGAAAGAAGGGAAGGAGAAGCTGTGGAGCCCCTTCTCCCCCAAGGCACGCCCATGGAACAGTGGGGCTGGGGGGACACCACTATGGTAGAGAAGCAACTATAAGCAATAGCATGCATATTGTTGGAGCAAGAGGTTTCAGGCTACGACTTGGAGGAGGCCTTGGGTAAGGGAAAACCACTGGCAACTTCAAACAAGGTAGAAAAGCTTCAGCTCACCCTCATGGGAAGATGCAGCCCCCTTTATAAATCTTTAAAATTCCCAGATCCTGGAATTTCATCTGCGAGGCTGCAGACAGCATTACTTAAGGGGGAACATATCACTGTCTGGTCTGAAATATTCCCATCCCACCTTTAAGAGGGCCAGAAAGCTGCAGCAAAGGTGGCCAGAAGCAGGTGCAAGGCAGAAAGGTGCCTTTGCAGCAGCATGAAGCTGACAGGAGCAGCCCGGGAGCATCACCAGTACTCAGACCATAGCATCCCAGCCCAGCTGATGGTGACCCTGGCTCACACAGACCACATGCTCAAGATGCTTGGAGGCAAGGGCTGCAGGACTCTGAAATCATTAACTAGTCCAAGGTTGTAAGATGAGCCAGAGTGAGATCTGGGGACAGCTCATTGGCAGCAATTCAATGCCTTCCACAATGCAGAGCTGGACGCCAGCTACTTTCACATCGACCCTTGCTGAGCTTGGCTTGTCTTCCAGCAAGCAGGTGCTGGGGAAGCTTGTCCCAGACCTTTGTATCAGGCAGCAAAAAGAAATCAAGCGCAGCAAAAAGAAATCAAGCACACCAGCAGCATCTGTCCTGCTGCTGCTTCTCACCTTCCCCTTGAAGTGCTTTTGGTTTCGGTGCTGATGTGAAAACCAGTCCAGTACAGGTCATTGCAGCCAAAACAACCCTTGTGATCAAAAATATGAGTATCTATGTGATATATAGGATGTAATTTGAACTTTTAAACATGATGCAATTTGAACACTTAAACAGACAAACTTGTTCTGGAGAGAAAGCTAGAGCCAAATCACTTCTTTGCTTGCAAAAACTTCCTACTCTACAGTGAAAGGCTTTGGTTACAGTTAGGGCAGCAGATTGAAAGCCACAAGTATGTGATAGGAAAAGCTTCGTGGAGAGCTGGGTCAGTTCCAGACTAATCTAGCCCCTGTGGGGAAAGGACATTCTGGCAGATGTTAAGCTAATGGGATAACTGCATGAGCGCCCCTTGGTCCACTGATGGGCAGCAGCCGAAAATTACCAGCCACAGGGTCAGAGCCTGCTCCACAACAGCTCCCCATTTTCAAAAGGAATGTACGTAGAAACCTTCTCAGGGCAAAAGCAGCAACTGTTAACAGTACAAGGACCACACAGCCCCATGTTCCACATGCACAAAGTACAAAGTCTCCTTCCAAGTAAGTATGCCAAGCAAACGTTACTTCCGTGTTGGAAGCTATCGGCACCGGGCACTGGCACTGCTGTTGGTTCCACCTTGAAGCCCTATCCCAGCACTGCAAACCCATGTAACTCCCGCCCTTCATGTAACGTGTTTGTTCTTTGAATACCAGATTTAAATGTATGCCAGTGGTATTTCAAGGCTGGTGTTGGGTCTGGACACTTTCCCCCACTCCTCTATCCCCAGCAGTGATGATCCAGGCAGGTGCTGGAGGCTGGCCCCCTGTACCTTCTTCTGAGGGACCCTCACAGGCTCAGGGACAGGCACAGCTGCAGCTCAGGCACACAAAGAGCAGTAAGGTCTTCTCAAGCAGTCCTACTCATGGCTGGGAAAACAACTTCCCTTGCTGCTGATGTCTGCCAGCAGCCCACCCGCCTGTCCTACTCTCCTGGAACCAGAGGCTACGAACTGGCGTAGGAAAGCCAAATGAAGCATAAGCTGTCTGGAGGTCTTTCATTTTTCCCCTCCCAAAATGTGAAATAAGAGCGCACTCCCATACCACAGCCACACAACGCTGCATGCAGTGCAAGGGCTTGGTGAAGCTCTCCACAAGTTTTCTTCTCCTGCAATGAAAAGACACAAAACCTCCCCTCCTGCTCCATCAGAAAGAAACTTCAGGATGAAGCGGGTGCCTGGCCCCAGCAGTACCACCCCCATTGTATTTCAAACAAGGTATTCATTCTAGGCACAGACACCAAAATAACGTCAAGAGTTCAGCCCATTGTCTACACCTCGGCTTTCTCCTTTTCTCTTTTTAACCACTGAGTTTGCACCAGGTCTGAAAGGCAGCTGGGGGACAAGGGGAACCTTCACTGAGCCAGGAGTTGATGGCAGAACCCCCTCATCTGAATACTCCTAAGGAAAGGAAGGTGCTTCAGGTGTTATCAATCTCCAAGCATTACCAATCTCCATCTCTCACAAACCACGTACCCATTAAATCATACTTAAGTATTTTTTCTAACTAATGCTGTCCTAGGAGCTCCAACTAAAGCAGTCAGTAACAGAGGAGCAAAGTGCATCCTCTGGAAGGGAAAACGTTTCTCCTGAGGTGAAGAGCAAAGGCCAGAGCCTGTTAAACTCCTGTGAGCCTCAGCCTGGAGAGCTCAGCAGATGACTCACATCTTACTTTTTTCTTTCCTCCCTTCCTTTTGTTTAAGGAGGCCAGAGATACCTGTTCTTAAGCAAGAGAAAAGCGACTTCCTGGACAATACACCACATACCCAGCTTACTGCCTATAAAAAGCCGCCTTTCACACAAGTTCCCGGCAGGCGCTTGCTGGGGACGCACCCCTCACTGCTGCCAAGCACCACAGGGCTCTGACTCACCCACCTCACCCCTTCAGAACTGATGGTAGGGCTAAAATTACTCTGCGGTGCTCGAGTTTGAAAGTGAGATTGCCTGTGGTGCTCAAGTCATCCACCTCGGCCCTAAATCCTGAGCTTGTCTGCTCAGACATTAACTCTGAAACACAGACCTGAGCAGTGTTGGTGCTGGTGTCGTGCTCAGGAAGAGGAAGAGAGTTAGTAAGCGGAGATGACACTAACTCACCAACAGCCCCTGAAAACTGACACTTCCTCACAAAGTGAGGGGAAAGCTTTATTCTCCAGAAAGCACCAAAGCCAAGGTGATTTCAGATTCCATGTACTGAGCCCTTCAGGCTGGACAGGTATAAGGAACAAATCCAAGATAAAAAGCACAACCATGCGTTAGCAGGAAGTCCCGAGTCACAATGCCCACACCAAGGCTGCTTCCACACTCCAGAGCAAGATCTCCACCTTGGGCAGTCACTTCTCCCATTTGCAACACGGGAAATAACACTTCAGGGTTCATCAGAGAAGCAACCAGCTACCGCAGATCTTGTGGCCAGCTGCTTTGATGATGCAATTCATTATATTTTTGTTAAACTGAGAGCCATTCCTTTGGGAGCACTATCATATTAGCAGGGTTAATTTCCAATTAGGGATGGCAGGCACATTTTTTCCAAGCCCTGTCTACGAGGACCAGAGCCCTGTGACTGGGGGAGGAAAGCCCTGCTGCAGCATGAGTCACGGTGCGATTCAGGAAGGGTGCTCTCCGGAGTCACGCTAACTGCTGCTGTAACAAAGGTCCGATTTAAAACGGTAAGTGCTGACATTTTGAAAAATGACTAACTACTACAGCGGAAGAGACAGGAGTTTACTCTTCTGGAGCTTTGTCTCCGAGCTCCAAGTAGTTTAAGTCAGAGTAAGCTCATTTACACAGCCACACCCTTAACTGACATTCAGGTAGACAGAGCCCAGCCTCAATACCCTGAAGAAAAGGCTTTGCAGGGGATCATAGCTGCGGTGGACACCCCTCCCCCCCCCACACGGGTACTCCCACCTGGCTGAAAAATGTTTCCTGGCAATTCTTGACAGCTTTGCAACAAGGAGACAGTTCCAACTGGGAGTTCCCTCAAACCCTCTGCCATGCCCTCTGACTGCAAAGCCCCTGCCCGACAGCCCAGCTTTGGGCTGCAGTCAGTGGGTGCTTCTTGGTGCTCCACTGCCCTTCCTCAGGCGTGCAGACTGGCAGCTGTTGCAGGAACCATGGCCTGCTGCATACACGCAGCCTGCTGCTCAGGTCCTGCCCCCCCGCCACATTCCCTACTGCACCTGACTTTTATCAGCTATCAGCTCACTTGTGTCCTATTCAGGCACCAAAACCACCCAAATTCCATGTCTGTCACTCCACAAGCACCCCTATTCACTCATCGACCCCTCTGTCCGTTGCTGCATCTTCTACACTGGCCTAACATCTTCCCTTTCCAACCGAATCATTTCTCCTGTGAAACACAGCATCATCCCTTTGTGCCCTCACGGAGCTGCCACCTGCCCAACTTACATGAGGCCAGTGCCCAGGCAGCATAAATCCAATGCTAAAGTTTGCTAAAGACTGTTAACTGCAAGTGGGAGTATTAAAGAAGTATCATCCATTCCACTTATAAAAATAGTCGCTACTCTAAGTCTCAAAGGAATTAGAGGCAGGCTTTCAAAACTGAGAGATACAGAACAGAGACCTCTTTATGCCAGCAGAACACTCTACGCCAGCACCATATTGCCCCTTTCTGTTTCTCTCATAATTAAGTGTAAGTAACATACCAGGAGAGCTCCGCTGTATAATTGCTTTATTTTCTGCTTATTAGTTCTTTACCAACACTACAGCCATATTGAGAACACAAAATTCCTGTTTACTTTAGTCAGGGAGATCACAGTCTACAGACTCATTCACTTATCAGACATGATTAACGTCATTCAAAACTTACTCCATAAATTCACATGAACACAAATTGATTGATGCACTTTAAACTCCAGATCAGTTTTTAAATCACAGGATTTCTTACAGATTGCCACTTGATCCTACAGGCTATGTTCACTGCCCGAGAGCCACTAGTTCGTGGTGAGGTTCAGCTACAACCTATAAAGGACATGTTGAAGGTGAAACCTTTATACTTTGTTCAGTAACAATGGCCATTTATTTTTGATGCCTCTGCCACGGGGTTCAGTAACTTTTTCTCCCTCCCAACACCCCCAAAAAACATTAAAAAAAAAAAAAATCAGAAGCATAATCAGTTTCCTTTCACCTAAAAAAACAGAATAACAAAGTTACTAAGGAAATACAAAATTGTGAATTCGACTTAATGCAAAGTCTAGCAAAGAAGTCTGCCCCAGCACTTGAAAATGTAGTAAATCAACTTAGATGAAGAATGAAGTAATTGAAGTTTCCATGTTGACTGAGAACAGATTTAAGAAAGTTCAAGAACCATTAACAGAGCTTCAAGTTTTCCAGTTTAGGCATTTACTTTGTGCTTGGCTATTTTATTTATGCTCCAGAAGAAAACAGTAACCATATTCTTGTATTTTTAGTCTTTATACCACCACACTATTTGTTAAGTTACGTTGACAGGAAAAAAAAAAAAAAAAAAAAAAAAGAAGAAAAAAAAAGAAAAAAAAAAGAAAAAAAAAGGCAGCTAGAAAATAGAGCAATGATACTCCAATGGCAAAAAGCCTTGAGTGGAAAAAAACCCTCACCTCCTCTTCTTCAGAGCTGATACTGAAGAGTTATTCCACATCAATCTTTAGCAGACTCGAACTCACAAAGGCTTACAGTCAATCAATGCTCTATCTTCCAGTGTCAAGAACCCATTCAGTCCCATTTGCAACCCACATCAAGGTAATTTGGAACCATATTCTAAAGGAACTTTTAAGTGGTCCAAAGCATTCCATTTCAGAAATGAATTCAGTATTTTATCTTCCCATACATCTTTGGTAAGAGCTCCATATACAATGTACTTAGCATGCAGAGTCAACATTGCAGAAAACTCGTATCCTTGGAGGATAAAAAAAAAAAAAATAAAAAATTGCATTTTCTTCTGGTTTTGTAGCATACATTCCTAGAATTCCCCAATTGAGTTTAACTCCTTGAGGAAATGTGAAGTTAATCCTTAAGGCTGAATAAGAACCATCTGCTTTAACATTTTTTGCACCCAGCATTAATACTTGAGTTTTTATACTAATACTTGTTCTGGGTGGGGTTTTTTGCCAGTCACATCTGCAAACTGCGATATGGCAAATGAGCTGCTTGCCCTTTAAGAACTAATTATGGAAGTTTACATTCATAGTCATATACTCTCTCCCCTCCCAGCTCTCATTAGTAGCTACTCAATGGGCTGCAGACATCCAACATAGTTCCCTTCCTACAGGACTACAGCAACAACTGAGACAGATGGCAAAGACTGCAACTACTTGCATGAGTTCAGTCGAGTCTTGGAAAACTAAACCAGTAACCATTGAAATGGTTACCATTCAGATGTCAGAATTACTGAGCTCAACTAAAGCTGAGCATGGAACTTGCCTCTTCACAAGTCTACAAAATGGAAAAAAAAAAAAAAATCCAAACCAAAACTTCTCTCTCCACTACTTGCATGCCAGAAAGAATGAAAAATCCTTTTAATATTTAGATGGCTTCAGCTGCCTTGAGATGAAAGCAATTTGTCTTGATCACAAGACAGGCAAGTCATTACTAGATTTTTGCCTAAACATCTGCAATTTG
>JAVHNF010057379.1:20589-32719 GCA_034783455.1 Micropsitta finschii
GGGGAAAATAAAGACTAATTAGCCAAACAGGGTTGTACACAGACACATTTCCCTTTCCGGGCTCCAAAATATAAACAAGTTCTCAAAATTCCTAACCGCATGCAATTTTTGTTAAATGGTACAGTATTTTCCCTTGCTTACGTTTACTTTACAGCTTATATTGTGAATCACTTACTGGTTTAAAGCCATTCCCCCCTGTCCTATCCCTACAGGCCCTTGTAAAAATGTCTCAAGCTTTCTTGTCAGTTCACTTAGGTACTAGAAGGGAATAGGGTTGAAAAGTTCTCACTGAAAAAGTCCGATGGCTATCTTGGTTGCTTTCTCCCTTTCTAGTTTGGGTCTGGTTCATTTTCACCAGCTGATCTGTAAAGTTAAGACCCAAATTCTGTAAAAGGAGTCAGAATTCTTAAATTTTGTAGTTATTCTAAAATTGACTACAATTTGGATCAAGCTACATTTCTTTTAAATAGCATCAATTTTTCTCTTTTTTCACTTCAAAAAATCCTCTCTTTTCTCACATATTGCAAACATGTTCCTTAAAGAAATATAAACAAAGTAGTCATTTGTAGTGAAGATACTTCAGCTTCCTCCCTAACTGAAATTATGCCAACTGAAGAAAAACAGTAATACAAACAGAAGGAACTCCACTAACTCTTTACAGATGCAAGATATTCAGGAAAATATCATTTCTACTCTATTTTCTTCGAAGTTACAAGGCATTGCAACTATTAGAGAACTAAAGAGACGATGGAAACTGAGCATTCATATTACAACTCAAATCTTGACTTTTTCAATATTCAATTTAAAAGCCTAGCAATAATGACCAGATTTCTGAATTAACAGTTTTCAGTTACTTGCATTTTCACATGAAGTAGCAGGAGTTTAACACAAGTAAAAATAAATTCTGGGCAGTGAGAAAAATCTTGAAGTAGGGACTTAAAAGTGAAAAAGTATTTTTCTTCAGGTAATCTATTCCTTCAGGCTCCTGAATCACAAAAAAAATCCATCACATCACTCAAATCACAACACGAAGACCACACACCTCAAACACCTATTGGCATTTCACAGGTGGGAGATTACAACAGACACCCAAAGACAGGACAGGAGTGGGCAGGATGTGCCATGCACTTTTGGGGCAGCCTACCACACTGGGATGTGCAGTCTGTACTGGCTGAACTGCTCCCACAGCCCAAGACTGAGGTTATCAGCACATGCTGGTCCAGTGGAGCCCTCACCGCCACTCATACAAAGTGGCACCAGAGTGGAAGTGACACAAAGGCGAGAGGGGTAGCTGAAGAACCACAAACCGACTACACCTTGTATGCTTCATTATCAATCCCTGAAGGTGTTTAACTTGATAGCCTGAGAAACTGCAGCAAATTTTAAGACAGCTATGAACAGCAGACTAAATCTGTTTTTAAAACCATGCATGCTTACAGATTTCTTCTCCGAAACAGTGAGGGGTGAAAAAAGTAATTAATACCAAAACAACTTCTTACATGTCCACAGAAAGTTCCATAATCATGAACAAATATCAATGCATCTTACCTCAATCATTATATGAAAGGCGTGCTTGTAGAGGGGAAAAAACACAGGCAAAAGAAATTACTACATATACCAAGAATGGGATGAAAAACAGCTCATAAGAGACAAAATCAATTGTTTGTGAATTAACAACAAAAATATCCCTGGGGATACCAATACTTCCTTGCACTAATAACGGATAACTTAAAAAATATATATATATAAAAAAAATCCATCGTTGATACATTGGCAAAGTGGGCAATAAAAGGTTATTATACAAACCCTTTGCTGAATTGATCTTGTAATTAAAACTACAGTTGTCCATTTTAGGTTTATAAACATTCATGTTTCTACAAAACAATATATAAACACATGCAGAAAGTTCATACAAACACAAGTTACACAAGCTTATTTCTTGTTTCCTCACAAGTGTACAGTAGAGGGCAGGGTTGTACTTTTTAAATTCACTGTAATTAGTCTCTAGCTGTGGAAAATGAAAACTTTTTAATGTCTATGTTATAACTAAACCTTTGAAATAAATAGGTCATCATATACTAGGTCTGTATTACTAAATTTAATCAACAAATCTGGCATGCTAGAGCTGTAACTAGAACAAGTGAACTTGAAAAAACTATATCCAACGTCTATAAAGGGAGATTACAGTATTAAAGCTTCTTTCAAACAAGTCACACAAGTTCACAGACTGTGGAATGAAATCCATTATAAAAACCTAAGTCCCAGAGCACTGTTGCTGAGACTTAAAAACACATTTTAATGACACACGCTTGTTTGTGCTACTTTCATCTCTTTTTTATTGAACAATCTTGTTCCCACTCAAGCAGAAAAGCACTGAAACACCTTTGTTCCTCCTCCTGTACATCTGCCTCAGCCATTTTCTTTGTCCTTTATAATTTGATCTGATAGATGTTGCAAGAGCATGAAATTCAAACGCTTGAAGTATTCAGCTGCTACGTAACAGCTTTTTCTTCAACCTTTGTCTTTACATTCTTAAGATGCTACAGAGTGTAGGGACAACAAAAGACTCTTCTCTGCACTTTGAAAACTGTCTAGCACACACTTAGCATTATCTAAATAATTAATAATAGAAGGGCTGAAGTATTTCTTGAAGACTAGATTAGTTGGGAGTCAGATTTATAAATACTGTTATAGAGCTTGCAGCCACTGACAGAGAGAGCACTGAAGAACACCAGAGCTAAACAGGACCACTCCATCAGTCAGCAGACCACTGGAGATGAGGATAACACCCACACCAAGAAGTTCTTCCTTCAAGCCCCCCATATTTATTTGCCAGAAGCAGCAGCCAAGCAAAATAAAAGTATAAATCTGTGAATGGGATAGGGAATGGCTACTGTAATAGAGTAATAGAACTATCTCTGTGTAGTCCTATTTCTCCTAACTCAAGTAAGTCAAAGAACAGACAACTGTTAAAAAAATGTAAAAAGCACTATTTGTATGAAATAGTTATTCAATAAATGTCTCTTTTGTGACTGTAAAACAGTTATTAATTATTTTTCAGGCTTATTTACTATTAAAGTTCTCCAGCTTCTGAGAATTTTTAATTCATCAGAAATAAGGAAAAGATACACGAAGCCCACCTTTTCGCTCTTACTATAATGAGAAACTGCAAATATGAAATTGAGAAATGAGTTCTCTCACTGCTCCCTTAAGGGGATCAACTGCCTCCAAACACTAATAAATTAGACATGCTTGTAAATTTTCAAAAATGCACATCATAAGCCTCCTGATTTGAAAATCATTGTCTTTCCCTTTAGACTACAGACCACTGCCTCAGGCCTTTTCATTAGAAACGCAAGTATCACCAGCTTAAGCAGTATCAGGCTATTACAGAAATGCAAATAGATGCAACAACTCTTATAAACTGGGAGCAATTTCCCTCTCGCATTTGTATAGCTACTATCTATACAAATGTATATAAACACACTAACTTCCTATTTATACTGCCTGAGAAATGCTTCTAAAGGTTTTATCATGGATTAGGGAAATTATTATGATATTTGTAACCAATTAGAAAAAAAAAACCAACCCAACAAAACACCAAAAAAACAACTCAGCCAAACAAACAAAATACCCCCAAACCATAAATACCCAAAACAAAAACACCATCCCAAATAAAAACAAACCCCACAAAAACATCCAAGCAATGTGGTCTTTTCCAAAGTCTGAGCTACCCACAAATATACTGTGAACTTCAAAAATGTCACAAAACTTTTTATAAACACGTGGCATTCAAAAGAAACGCAACTTACTGTATTGTAAATTTATTGCACTGATTACTTCAGGTGTTCTTAAGTACTACCCTAAATATGACATCTGCATGCTCATCCCTCAATCTCTTTGGAGAATATAAGGTTAAAATTAATTATTTTTTTTAGAACTTGTGAAGTGTGTAGTTCTCATCCATTCAGTGATACAAAACATTACCTGAAAGACACCAATCTGAAATATTCAGGAAAATTGATTTTATTACCGAAAATTATTAAAAACCTTCTGAAGATGGAGTACCTGACTGCAGACTTCATCGAGACCAGTACTTTAGCCTTCCTATGATTGTTCTAAAGCACTGTTTTAAGGCTATAATCTACATGTGGTCTAGATAATGTAATTATTTTGAATATTACTGCTTACAATGAATGAACAGCAGAGAAATCTTCAAAGTAAATTATATGTAGCCCTGTAAAAGCCTCCAGTGTCTTGTTAGTTGTTAAATGCGTATATGCTAAGTCAACATTTATGAGACTAAAACACAAAGTACATCCAGCCTTACCAGATGGATACACATCTTCATGCACCAGTTTCTCAGACCCACTCCATACAGGCCTAATTCTAAAACTAAACCACCTTGTAATAAGCAAAGAATAAAATACAGTGTAGAAAGCTAAGGTATAGTATTGCAAGTATAGTATACAGGCTAGAATTATTTAGAATTCTGCTTAAATTAATGCGAAAGTAACTTGAAGCTCACTATAGAAATACATTTTAAAGCCTGCTTTTTTAACTTTAACTGTACTTTAAAGTTCCCTTTAGATTGCTATTCAGAATAAGTCACCTTACATCTGGATTTGCATTTTCTTACCTCTTGATAAAATAAGAATTTATAGTTTACTTAAATGGAGATAGCTCATTCTGAAGGTGAATGGAAAACAGAGGGAAGTAGTTGGGTGGAGTTTTGGGGGGGTTGGGTTTTGGTTTTTTTTTTTTTTAATGGCTTTTAAAGCTATCAAAGCTTAGAATCAAAGATCTGGATCTGGTCGCATACAGAACATTTAAAAAGCAACACTATAAACTTGGTTCTCAATTATTTGTCATACAAATTCTTCCCTCTGTTAAAAGATTTTAAGGAACTGCCTGTATTGCAACAGCCTGTAAATTAAACAAAGAAAAGGGAAAAAGACACACAGTTACAAGCTATTTACCTACTACACATTAAGGACTCTTCATCTATAACAACTTTCCTTCTGCATTCTTAGGGTGTCCCTATATTTACGGGTTTTGGTTTGGGGGTTTCTTTTTTTTTTTCCCCTTCCTTTATACAACCATATCATGGTTGTGCCTCTTGGATCAAAACCAAAGGATAATGCCAGACCTTCTTCCTGTGTCAGTCCAGCTATTGTTACCAACTATAAAAGAAATTCTTATTAGCCCTCAAGATATGAAATGCAAAATTAGAGAACATGAAATCATTCACAGATCTAACAGTCCAAATCCAGAGATCATTCAGCTATTCCTTTTTAATACTAACACTGCCACCTATTATACATTCATTATTCATTAACCACCGATATGTACCCAAAGGCAAATCCCTCTTAGCTTGCCACAAGCTCTAACTCAATCTTTATTTCTTTTTTTTTTTTTAATTTTTACTCTAAGCTCCAGCTTTTCTGTGTTGATCAGTCTTTTCCCATTTCATGTAAGCATTTGGCTTCTCCTTCATGCATTTTTCAAGTAGCTATTAATCTTCCCGAGTTTGGAATAAGTCCTAAAACACCTCTCCCTTTCTTATTCTTTATTTTTCAAGTATTACAATATTTTATTAAAACATCTGTAACAACAAGAAAAGTAAGTGTGGCTTGAAAACAAAAACTGGAAAAAAAAACCCTAACAATTTAATTTATTCATCCTTTTTCAGCAGCCAACTGATTTTCTGAGTGCGACAAAGGGATAAAGGTTATCTCAGAAATTTTAAGCATACCAGGTAGATTATTTCATGTGCTGAAAGTCAGTTTAGAGAATGAAAACAACAAATTAATATCTTTTTTCTATGCCAACTACAAAAAAATTTCCTGTTACTGATTACTTCTAGTTTTTTTGAAGACAAACCTCAAGTTACACACACTCACCAAACTCCTTGACACAGGTCTGGTGCCCTAGACCAGATGTCTGAGTTTAAAAACTACAGCTAAGAGCTGTGCTTGTTCTGTTATTTTGTTCTCTTCCCTTTCGTTTCCAACATAGAATTTATTTTTCCACTACTACATATGCTGTCGGACCTGCAATCAGTTCAGAATCTGTCTTGCTTCTGCTGCTGCTAGAGATTTTTCTTCTTCATCATCATTTACCTTGCACTATGTGGTACCATTTTCAATTCTAGTTTCTTACAACTTAAACTGAAATACCAAAACCATGACATAGCTACAGAAATCTATTCATACCTGGGTGTCTTCAGAAAGAGATACACTAAATAAAGACTATCATGGTATGGTAGCAAAGGGAACCATACCAAAATGGCATCAACTAAAATCAGACGGGGTGTTTTTATGTTCAAATAACCCCTCTTCCCCCACAAAAAAATTACACCTCTTTATGTATCTTTTATATACATCTCTTTATATATATGTCTTTTTATTTCACACATTTCACTATTCTTAATTCTTGGTTCATATAGCACATGACATTGAAGACTAGGGACATTTTCCATCTATATAGGACCAGTGAGGTTCATCCGTATGGAGGCAGGGAGAAGGTACACGTAAAGATCATTGTACTTAATATTGGGAATGATAGGTGAAAAGCTTAAATGAAGTAATACATAGGGGTTAAATGCAGAAGACACACTTGTATTTAACTATGCAATCCTCCACTCTGAGGAGAGAAAGAAATGGTAATTCCTAGCCACTAACCTTGCTTTTATAGACATGCTAATAGACAGGATCTGTCCATTCTGAGTTTTTAAATTTCTGGTTGCACCAAACAGGCCTAGACCAGGGCTTTTTTGTGATTAGTGACTAAAAACATGAAGTATCTTTAACCCAAGTAATTTCAAATGTTCCAGAAGAAAGCACAGAAATAGGTTATGAAGACATTATGTGAATCTGTAAAGCTTTTTTCAACCCTCTCAACATATGACTCTTACTTTAAAAACAACACAAAACAAAAAAAGCAACTCTGTGATCCAGTAAGATATTCATAACTTGAGCACTCAACAGAAAGTACAAGAGGTTAATTTCTCTTTGTACAGTAAGGATGTAAAATGTTGGAAGCCACAGCTCTGTGAACTGATAAAAACCAGAAGTGTTACTTGTGTCAGTTACACTATAAAATAGGTTATGGTCCTATCTATCAGTTGACAAAGTGGTAACACCACAGTTGTAATTAGCATTGATTGACAATTCTGGCCCAAGCTCAAGAGATGTAAAAAACTAAATGAGCATAACATATCAACTCCTTGCCATCCACATTCGTATTTAGAATCATAGAATCATATTTCTACCAGGAATATTAGTAGGATGCTGTGGAGAAATCCAAACTAATTTGAGAGTGAAAGCCTTTGTCTGCAAAGACAGTACTGCTTCATTTTTGGTGTACTTAGAATTCTTGAGTGAAAATTAACTGAGTGAGAGTATGTCTTTGTCTATGAAAATATACAAATTCAAATATTTAAAATACTCATGGATTTTTGGTAAGTTTATCAGACATATGAATAGATGTTTGCAGCATGATTAAATCGAATATAAATAAGAAAATGAAATGGTTCTTTCAAACCACTTGACGTATGCACATATGTATTTAGCAAACTTACACTTGTTAATAACTCATTTAAGGACTGAGAGTGACAGATTTTCTACATTTTGACAGATTTAACTGGATAGCACCCCACACAGTAAAGTGAGGCATACAGTTAACAGCACAAACAAGAGATAAAGTAGTATGTAAGCAAAGACTAATGTGAACAACAGGAGCAAGGACAGGTCCCTGCACTGGCACCTTGAAGCACACAGTTCTGCTGTGGCTGCTCCTGAAATATGCCTCCGGACCCAGCAAGCGCTTCAGGCTCAGGCATCGGCAAGGAGCATCTTAGCAGTTACCTGCTCTCATAACCCCCTTGGACTCTCTACCCAAATAACTGAAGGAAAGCAGGACTGAAACATGTAAGGAGCAAACAAAAATATCTGCTGCTTTCCAGTTTGAAACAAAACATATAAACTAACTCTACTGTATGAAATTTTAAAATAGGTATCTGTAGATTCAAAGGGAACATAATGCAAACCACGAGGCTGTGAACTCAGCTCAGTTTGTGTAGGTAATGCCTGCCTGATACATGCACCTACCATGAAACAATTTGACATTGAAAGGAAAATGAATGTTGTCTGCATTTACTCAGATGTTTATCCTTTATAATTCACTACAGGTTCAAAAATAAGATTTCTCCTAGCGTATTTCTTTCTTTTTTTTTTTTTTTAAACTATTCCAATTTCTTTCCCTTTTGCACACTGATTATTTTTATTTACTTACGCCTTGTCCTAATTCCTCAAAAATTTCTCATTCTTCAGTGCTTCTTCATTTCACTTACTCCTCAAATATCCTTTAATTTTTACTGAAAGAAAGCTTAGTAACAGGGCTTGCTGTACATAAGTACTCACATCACCCCACCTTCTGGGAAGAGCGTAGAAGATAACCTTTATCTGCATCTCATACGGAGAAATCCCTGTTTTCTAGCTAGTATCTGTTATACATGTGATCTAGCCACTTGCTACAAAAAGACTTAAAAAATAATCCATTTGCCTACAAACTCTAATCATGTCCTAATTATTGATATAATATTATTTTTAATATATTAAACACAAAAATATTTAAATGTTTGTTTCATGGTTATAAAATTACTAATACTTTTCCCTCTCTTCCTGCTTCCTCTGCCTCCTGTTCAAATCAGCTCTAATCAAATTTAAAGTGGGAAATACTGCTCTGCTGCATATGGAAGAATATTTATATAATCTATTTGCATAATAATTTAATTTAGTTTTTCAGGCAGAAGCAGCTTTTCCTGACTTTCCACATCAAATCTTAATGCCTATTCACCACAAGATAAGAAAAGTGTTATTACACCATAACTAGCTCAAGCACCAACATATACTTATCCCAACAGATACAATCTGAGTATTAACAAAACAGGTTATTACCCTATTTATTAAAAATTTATGATGTATCCACTCCTGTACCAAACAAACCATGCAAAAAAAGAACTGCTGCTGAAAAAAGGAAGATGACAAAAATTCCAGTTCTTGATCTCTCTCACGTATTAACATTTGTTTGCTTTTCTATCATTTTATCCTTTACTTATTGAAGTCTAGAAAGGAAACCACCTGCTGAAATTTTTCACAGAACTAGCAGTTATGAAGTTATGAATTTGTTCTTACAGTGAAGTCTACCAGGTTGATATCAAGTCCTGAATATATAAAAACTGAGATGGATGAAGTAATTATGCTAACAGATTGCATGAAGTTTGAGGATCTGCAATACTTTCGCAAGGACAGGAAACATACTTTTTTCCTCTAAATTATGTTCTTTTCATTTGGCAAGAACATATGCCCACTGCTTCCCCCCAAATTCTCCTTATCTATTACTACTAAACTGAAATCAAAACAATTTTATGTATCAACGACATGCAACACTTCTTCCCAAACACCCTCAAATCAAGCAGTAACACCAAAAATATTGCAGAAGCTGGGGGTACAGAGCAGACACATATTAATCCTTTTTAAATGTAATCTTACAAAAACCAGCAAGTGTTCTGATTTTATAGCATGACTGCAAAAACCCAAGTCGTGTGGGATCCTGGGTAAGTTGTTTAGCTGTTTCCACTACCACATTTTGTTTATCTTTCCTACTTCGGTCAGAACAATTTACTGCCTTAATTCTTTTCACAAAAGCCTTCTAATCTCAACTGAATCTCTACACGTAACTGAAGGAAGAGAAATTCTAGTATTAATACCAGTTACACCTACAGAATCAGCTGGAGCCATACAACAGCAGGAACTATGCAAACACAGCCAAAAAGTGTTTGTTTTGATGCTTCAAATTTGGAGGCCACAATCGTAATATTTTCTAAGTAGAACAGAAACACTGCTAAAGCTAAAAAATTTAGGGCAAAACAGAAAATACATAAACAGGAAAAAGACTACATGAATCACAGTGAGGCCATGAACTGAGCTAAGCTCTAGAACTAGGCTTCGACTGAAGTTGTCCTTTATTTTCCTTTTAGCTGATACCCGTATCCCAGTCACATGCGTTTTTAAAAAATAGCTAAGCTTTTACTAGTTGCTATTTTCTATTCACTGCAACTTGCCATTATGAATTAGCATCTCTCCCTCACTTCTGTTTTAAGCTAGACATTAAATAAAGCTCAACAACCATAATAACCTGAGTGTAGCTGTACACAACATTCAGACAAGTAGTCCTTTTAACTACGTGGGAGCACAAGCTTCCTACATCTACCACACCTCTGCCATACGAAGTTTTGTGTTTAGTTTTTCTCCTCCCAAACACACAGATGTGTAAAAACATTTAGTTTCTCAGACATTCAAAGACCAATTAATTAAAGATATAGGGCTATTTAAGTAAAGCTTAATTTTCTGCTTTTGTGGATAGCAAGCATTAGCACCTTTCAACCAGGAAAGTAACTGAAGACTTCAGCCATGTGACGGATGCACATCCCTTTCTCCCCTTTTCAGAAAATGGTTCTACCGTTCAAAAAAAACCAAAACAATGCAGCGACTTACTTGGGTTGGAACGAGTACTGGAGGATATGCCAGCTTGTGATGTCTATACATCCAAAATGAAAAGAGCACAATCACTGCAATTCCCATTATAGGCACCAATGAATAAAGCAAGGTATTGAACAGAGGTGGCTTAGGTGTAACAGGATTGGAAGTTGCTGAACAAAAAAAACAAAACAAAACAAAACAAAACACAAAAGGACACAGCTTTTAGTGAACAAAAATCATCCAATGTTTAAGATGTCTAGCATCCTGATCTTATAAATATTCTTGCAATCAGCACAATAGGATAACAATACTTGAATAAATACCCTAATAGAAACAGATTCGTATTTATTAAAAAGTACCATCTTGGAAAGAAATAATTTAGGTCCCCAGTACACATCAGCCCATCTAACTCTTCTTGTGCTTTTAAGCTCTGCATATCTACAGTGTGTAAGAGATGTCTGTATTTTTAAAAGACCACAAGAATGCCATCACCTAACGAATAAAAAGAGGACCAATACAGAGGTTTAATCTTTGGAAATGTATACAATAATATGGCATTCATAAGAAGAGGCCAGAAGTCATCTGCCAATATCCCTACATGCTGCTGACTTGCTGACAGTAAAAGTTCTCTAGCTGAAGACACTTCCATGCAGCCCTGAGAAAGGCTCCAGAGAAACCCTGCCTCAGAGGCAGCTGGCACAGGGGCAGCCACAGGCAGACCCCTGAGGCAAAACTGCTTTCATGATAGTGAAGAATGTCAATTATTGCCTTTGCAGTATCACTGACAAAAATGACAAGAATATCTCTTCGGTCAACAAAGGCCATTTTCATCTCACAGAGATTGTTATTTAATTTCATAAACAACTTCCTCTGGCTATTTGGTACACAAGACATCTGCTGTTTTCAGTTCACTTATTAACATTATTCAGTTTTCCAATAAGGATTAGACTACTGAGTGGAAGAAAATACGCAAGAATAATCAAATAATCTTTTAGTTATTGTTTGGTGTTTTTTGAAACAATTATTTTTTAAGTCTGGCTATCTGATTTTCTTTGTAACCTGGGAGGAAATCCTTTCTCCCTTTCTAAAGGTTACTGTGTCAATTCACAGAGAAACTCAAAGGTCCAATTAGTTCAAAGAAATAGAGCACTGTTTCAAGAAGAAGAGCATTCATAGGCTGGTACATGCATATAAAGGATGATACGACTTTTAGCCCAATGATTTATGGACACTTACAGAAGCTTAAGTATACAATTAAGGTAAGATTTGACAGTAACTTCTGTATCATAAAACAGACAATGATTTCAGATTATCCTTCCTTCTCACCCTCAGAGAAGAGCTAAAGTACCTTTTATCAATATAAACTACTTCTAGTACAGATACTGTTCAAAATGGAAGACACAAACTGGCAATTTTCTAGGTTCTTTATGTAAATGCACACAGCACTATCATGCAGGAATTGGAAACCTTCTGGCAGGAAAGAAATCCCACAATGGAAAATTCTTATCTCTTCCACATACACAATATTAAATATTTCTGAACTCAGAAAAGCCGTTCTTTCACAAATGCATCAAACTAACTTACGT
>JAVHNF010057380.1:33740-49866 GCA_034783455.1 Micropsitta finschii
GTGTTTCTAGGCTTTTACGTGCTGTAGAAATGAGATGTTTCCTTTAAGTTGGTTGCTCAGCCCCAGTCTCGGGCAGGTTGCTTTGCCCGTTTGTCAAAAGGGGCAATACAAAAACGATTGCTTTTTAAAAGAATGGTACTGAAATTAAAGCTCTGCTTTATTTTATGAAATTAAAGCACATCATCTTTAAATGGAATTTCAGGTCAAGATGGGTCTTTACACACTGAAGGGAAGAAACTGAATTAAATTACCTCTTGTTTTAGTGCCACGGAGTTTCTTGTGATGTCAAGACTTGCAAAAAAAAGCAAGTTGTGCGGTCTTGGAGATTTAAGTATGGGATTTCACCATTTGCACCAATAGCTAGGATCAATTGTTAGCGTTTTTTCTTTCTGTAGGGAAGCAGCAGGCGGATTCCTAACTGTGGATGGCAGGATTGCTCCTTTGGCTTTTGGTAACTCGCTTGGCTTCATTTGCAAACCAGTTTTTCCAAGCAGCAAGTTGGAGTGCAGGAGAGGGGGAGGAATGCAGGGAAATACGTGCTGCGGCACAATCAGCTCTCTGCGGTTTGACACGCAAGCTTGTACAGCTTCTCGGACACGGGGTTCTGTAGTGAATTCACAAAGCGTGTGTGTGTCTGTGTGCGTGTGTGTGTGTGTAAGACCTTGGGCTGGGCTCAGGTGTAGAGTCTGGAGCCACCTACAGGGAGCTCACACGAGTGCAGGTGTAGCGGCACGGGTTTGGTGAGGGGAGGAAGTGAAAAATACCCTGTACTTGAGTGATGAAAGAAGAGTTGGGCGATGCTGTGAGGTTGCACCAGCAGAGGGACCCCTTAATCACTGTTTAATTTTCCAGATAGGTTGTCTTGGTCATACTGAGTTGCTGTGGAAAGATTCAGGACTTCTGCAGCCTTCCCTAACGCAGCCTTGCTGGCTGAGCTCAGGCTTTGCAATTGTGTTATGGTCTGTACACGTTTAGATGGGGTAGGTTTTAAGCACGTTTTCGGATGATGATTATCTGACTTCCGATGGGGTTATTTATTGCCTCAGAGTAATTAACATGTTTGTTTACTTTTTAATGCTGACACGGGCAGTTAAGACTTTCATATAGAGGCTTTCAAACCTGTAGTGCTTAGTATTTCAGCAACGTGATAAAACTTTCTGGGTTTGAGCAATATCCCATTGAAGCTGTATTTGAAGGACGGTGGAACGAGCCTTAAAACCTCAAACAGTTTTGTGTTTGATTCTGAAGAATGTGATACACAGCACTTTTTTCCTCATGCTTTTCACCCTCATACAATATGTAAAAACTTAAACATGTAAAATTCGGCATTATTTGGAAAACTACTGAAAGGGAAACTTCCTACCTGTAGTTTCCAATTAAAACCAGACAAAAATACCCAACTTTTTTAACCCAATCCATCACAGGTAACTGGGGTTTTTTGAAAACAAGCAAACCACTCCCAAGCAACAACAAAAAAGCCAACAGACATCCCCTAAAACCTGGTGGTGTTGCTAGGTAAAAATAATGGATAGTGATTAATAGCCATTTCATTAGTACTTGTTGTCTATTCTCTATTCCTTCAAACTGTCCCCTCTTTCCTAGTTGTAGTAACATGACTGTTAAATGTGAATTTAAAGACAAACCTTTTGAGCAGGAAAACCACCAAAGTATTTTAGCTCTTGCATAGATGAGTAAATTAATTTGCTTAAATCATCTTCCTTTGGATATTGTGGAGGTTTTGCCTATTGAATTTAGTCCACTGGGTTATTTTAAATTGTCTCCCACACAGTCTGCTCTGTTTCTACTGAACAGCATACTTAGTGGTTAGTTAATAACACAAGGCTGTACTTCCAGGATTTAAAACTAAATTAGCACTTACTTAACTGATCAATTGAATAGAGGACAGTATAATAAGCAATGTGTTTTCCCCTTAGAACAGCCAGGTTTGTTTCTTAAGGCTTAAAAGCTTGTCTGTGTCTAACAGCTACATTATGCATGATATTCAATGCACCCTTTATCAATGATCCTAACTCTGACCTTGCTATAGTTGCAAAAGAAGCAGCTGAAAGTTACTGAGTGTATTTTAATTAGCAAGAGGTTGTTCAGTAGTGGACTATAAATTTGTCTTTTATCCTCATTTTCCCATTCCTTGTCTTTATTTCAATGGGGCATCAGCTGGGATCTGTCTCCTCTTCAGGTTCAGTTTTCTTAGAAACTGGGAAGAGCTTAATCACTTGTGAAACTTCTGTTCCTTTGTCAAATGTGGTTGAAACTGATAAGGAGTTCCAACCTTGGACAGAGTGGGGAGGAAGGGAGAGGCTTCTAGGGCAGTTGCCTTCGCCTTATTTCCACAGATAGCAGGTTAACCTAGCCCCTAAGAAATTAAATGGAGCTTGGTAAGAACAATGGGATTTGTATCCCCTCAAAGCAGGTTTGGGCTCTGACCAGGTCACCATTTTTTCAGCAGGACTGAAACCAGCTCTCTACGGGGAAATGCGCTGTACTTGGGCACACAGGTCATCACTGTTTTTGTTGGTAAAATAGGAACTTTCTTGTTTTCGCTGCTTGTTGTGTTTGAATGAACCCATTTAAAACATAAAGCTGTGATTAAAAAGCAATAACCTTTTAAAAGTATTTCGATATTTCAGTGCTGTGGAATACGTTTGACCAGAGGATGGCTCTCGTCCGCTGAGACAGTTACATAATTATCTTTAATGCAGTATAATTTTCAGTCATCTAGGGAAATGATGTGTATTTTTCTATAAATTCAAATGATGGGTTACATGTGCTTATCGCGTGTTTGTGAGTGGCTCTGACAAGTTGGACAAAACCGTATTTCACATAAAAGTGTGTTTTCAGGGAGAACACGTAGTTCATTCACAAAATCTCTTGGTGTTAAAACCATCTTTGAAAACACCCTCCTGCAGGTAGCTTGGTTTATTATTAGGTCAGTATTTCATCCCACATCAGCTTTCATAATCTCTTTGCATACTTTAGAAACAGGCAGTTTATTGTTTTTGACACACAGTACAGGGTCATGAGTGGAAACAATTCGGGCTACAAAGTGCATGTCAGTTCAGTGCTCCTCTGCTGACGGCATGTCTGTCTGAAATCAAGTTTAAAAAATTGGCCCTGTCTCCAGCTGACTTGTTTTGTCAGGCTGAGTCATGAGATTAACCCTTGACTTGTCACCAAGGAAAAATGGAGTAAACAACTGTACCCAGTACAGTATCGTTAATCCAGCGATGATTCATTTCACTGTAACATGATTCTCTTAAGAAAACAAATTTCGGAGCAGCTGCTGCTTGGCTTAAATGGGGATTATAAAAATTGCAACCACAAAACGAAAACTTACTGTGGACTTGAGGAGCTTTTGGAACAGTTACGTGGGAGTAGCTCCTGCATATACAGAGCTGTTGGTAACAAGGGCACAAGTGTTTGAGCGGTCTTTCAAATTCTTCCGGTTTAGGTTTATTTTTCATGTGTTGTGGTGCAAGTAAACTTCTGTGGGTTGAAGTTTCATATGCTGGAGGGAATTACGGTTGGATCCTGTAAGGTGCATCGATGTAGCAAACATCCTGTGGGAAACAGCATTTCTGTCTGGTAAATGTAGAGCAGCTGCAGTGATAAATTTCAGATATTGTAGACTAAGATTTTATTCCCACCAATGTAACCGAGGGTAGGACAACTAAATCCCTTTTTGGTAAAGCGAAGTGGTTATCCTTTTGATTTGTGGGGAAGTAACTTGGGAGGAAATTCACTTACTGCCTCATTATGGAGGTGCAAGTTTTTAAACCAGTTTGTCTACAAACAGACAGCATTTCCAGTGGCGTTGCTCAGTTTTATTGATCACATTGTTGCTGTTGTCTTAACCATGTGATGGTGAGCAATGTCAATGA
The DNA here is from genome assembly GCA_034783455.1 of Micropsitta finschii. NCBI lineage: Eukaryota > Metazoa > Chordata > Aves > Psittaciformes > Psittacidae > Micropsitta > Micropsitta finschii. Next base: position 37,640 of record JAVHNF010057380.1, read on the forward strand.
TTTCCTTGTGCTGATAGATGTTAATTGTGTTAGTAAACATTACCAGTTAATATTACCTATATATTTTTCATTGCAGTTGCTCTGTACAAGTATCGGGCCGTTGTAATGCAGAGAAACACCAGCCTCCCCAGTGCTACCCAGTAAAGTTACTTTTTTCTGCTGTATCTTTTAGCATTTTTCCAATTGTTTGTAATATGGGTGGAGAATGCTGATTGTTTGAGAGGGTCTTGATCACGCTCTTCAGCACAAATACAGCTATTGAAAAAATAGAGCATGTCTGCATGGAGATGCAGTAGCAATTACAACTATGTTGATGATGGTCTTCAAAGAACTGACTCCAGTTACCCTGGAAGTGTATTTAATGATTAAAACGTTTGCGTGCTTGAATTATTTCAAGAAAACAAGGGTTTTCTTAACTTCTTCAGCTCTTGCAAGCTGAAAGTGCATTTTCCAGTGTTGAGGGTTTTTTCTGAGTTGTACAGTAGTTTGGTGATTTTAACCTAGGGTGCTATGAGAAGTAGAATATGTAAACATCTGAAGATCTTTTAGCATATCTCATCTGTAGAGTCCTGAACATTAGTGAGGAGCTTTAAGGAATGGCATTGTTAGCTGAAAATCAAAGCTTCTTACAGACTCTCTGGGGATTGAAATGGGTCTTTGTGGTCCCTGGGGGAAGAAGGAAGCCGCCAGTCACTCTGCAGGCCTGGCGATTTAATAGTCTGAAGTATAGTGATGTTCTTTTTTGCAGCTGCTGCTATGGCTTTTGTATCAGAGGAGAGTTGAGTTTGGATATCATTAGCCTTAGTGCATAGTTCTGGATATGTAGTTTGATTTGCAGTGAACATGCAAATGTTCTTCAGTTGATGTAAACTTCAGGATATATTTGGAACCATCCTTTAAGCACAGTAGTTTACTAAATGATTGGAAGAGTTCACTGAGAAAACATTTGAAGCTGGAGGTGTGAACATTTTTTGCCAGTATGAGCATACTCTGTGTGTGTACAGACACTACAGTAGTTACATCCTGAGATAATGGATATGATACAGAAGAGCCACTAAGGTTTTTATCTGACCACAGTATTCTGCTGTAGTCGGTTAGTCACCCTTGTGGATCTTTCTAGTTCAGAAGATTCCAGTGACACAAGGTGCTTGGCAGAATGAACCAGATTTCTGCAGATTGCTTTGTTTCCCTGTAAATTGAGGAACTTTGTCCATTTTTTTTCCTTATCCTGACGTATTTTCCTGCTTTTGTCAGGAGGGAGGCAGGGGGAGTTCACAGCATTGGCAGTTGACGCAGAGGTGGAGAATGTGGTTTCGCTTTAACCTTTTTTTTTCCTGGGTCAAAATCCATCTCTGACTTATCAGGAGCTCAGTTAATAACCAACTCCATTCATGTGTAGGACATAAAGAAATGAACACCTCATTTAAGAGTTAACATTAGTTAATGCCACTGTTAAGTGAAGAAACTGGGCATAGGTAATGTGCAGATACGAGGGATTATTGCTATGGAAGTTGCAGTCTGTTTGCTATGTTGTGTAATGCCCATTTTGTGATGTGCCAGAGTTGTTAGGGGTCTCCTCCCTTTTTCATAGGGGTACAGAACTGCTTTATCCTTGCAAAAATGTCTTATACAATATACAGGAAGTCTGGGCTCGTGTTTCCAAAGAGCCACCACACTTTGTATACGGGGTCTTGAAGATGGGTTTTGGGTTTATGCTTTAACACAAACACAGTTACGTGATTTTAAGAATGATTATTAAGCCGAGCATCTCCAGTGTGTTGTGCCATCACACGAGCTTTCTGGTGCGGGAGGGGGGGTGTGTGCGGGTGTCGCTGCCCGGCTGCTGGGTGTCCGTGCGGGTGCCTCTCGGAGTGGTCCGCCCGGCCCCGGGGCCTCTGGCCCGGCAGCTCCCGAAGCGCCGCCGGAGTCGGAGACAACTCCATGAGGCAGATGGCCGTGTGGCTGGAGCTGCACCAAGCGGCGTCTCCGCTGCCGCAAGTGCTCTAATTTAATTAGAACAGAAAGCGGGAGGTGAACTGGCTCAGGACGTGTTCCTCTGCCGCTGCCTCGCAGGTCGCGCTTTACTCGGGGCGGCAGGCCCGCGTGTGGGGACTGGGGCGTGCTCCCCCTTCGCTCCCCCCTCCCCTCCTTCCGGCTCTTGGCGCGGTCTGGGGCGCGGACCGCGGCGGGTGGCGGGGCCCAGCGCCCGGCCCTACCCCCGCGCCGGCCGGAGATGGTTCAGTCCTGCTTTGCATAAGTCGGCGCTGAGGCGCTCCATGTGTGCGGAGCGGCGCGCGGGCGGGTGGCTGAGGCGGAGGGAGGCGGCGCAGCTCAGCCCGGCCCGCCGCCAGCCGCGCCATGTACTGCGCGTACCCGGTCCCCGGGGTGGGCAGCAACTCTCTCATGTACTACTACAACGGGAAGACGGTAAGGGCGGCCGCCTTTGTTCGGGAGCCGCTGGGCGCGGGGCTGGCGGCCGGTTCTCGGGCACATACTTAGTTTTTAGGGCGGCTCCTCCGCGGGCGGGCAGCCCGTGCCCGTGCCGACGGTGCCGGAGCAAGCGGGGCGGGCGGCGAGTGGTTGTGAAGGGGAACTGCGCTGGGGTCCGAGGGGGGAGCTGGTGGAAGTCTCCTCAGTTATGTACGGAAGCACCGAATCCGGCTCGGCGGAGGACGGAGGGCAGCGGCCCGCAGCCAGGCGGCGCTCCCTGACGGGCCGGGGCCGACGCCGCTCCCACCCTGCCCGAGCCGGGCCCCTGAGGTGCTGGCGGGGCGCAGAGGAGAAGTTGCTGCGTGGCCGCGGCGCTCGGTGCGAGCTGTTGAGTGCTCGGTTTGGGCTTCACCTCCCGGGGCGCGACTCGAGCACCGCCGCTGTGGCTGTGGCCGATCGGCGGGTCCCGCGCTCCGGTACCGCTGCCGGGCAGAGCTGCCCTTCGCCTGTGGGACTGGGACATAAAGTCCTGCACAGCCCCGGGAGGAGGGGGAAACGGGCGGGCAGGTTCACAAACAGAAGTGCCCTCTGTGCGTTATAACTGTGGAAATTGGAGATTTCTGCCTCACGGTTGATACTTCGAATTTTTAAGTTCGTATGACGACAGTTGGGATTTTTGTGTGTAAAAATTCGCAAACAATGGTAAACTGCACACAGTGTGCTTTTCCCGGTCTGTTGATGATGTATGCGGTTTTGGCTTTCTTTTGTTATAAAAATTACATTAAGTAGGAAGAAAAAGCGAGATGCTGATACTGATCTCTTTTTTCTTTCCCTTTCTTTTAACTGCTCTTTCTCTCGTGGGCCTGTGTGCGCTGTGCCGTCATTGGTAAACTTTTACCAAGATCTTTGTTCGGTGATAATTAAACTGTGGATCTTTATAGTTACTGAAGGCACTGTGCATGGGCTTCTTGAATAAAAGAAAAGATACTGGAGGAGAGGCTGGGGGAATGCGTAAAATTGCTTGGTCTCTATTTCATTTCCTTTGGTATAAATGCCAGCTGTCTTTCAAATATGACATTATTTTTCTTTCATGTCTGCTCCTAGGCTAAAACAATCTGTTTGAAGTTTTATGTGGAGATATATATAAGACTTAAGTAAAATTAACTATACAGTGCCCCTGAAGCAAAGGGAATATAACTTGCATGAAGTTTTGATTTTATTCTTTCTAGAGCACAGATCACTCTATTACAACATTTCTCTTTGTTCTTGTAGCAGGAAAAAGGCTTTGATCTTATTAAGTATTTCCAGGCATATAGTAGATGGAAGTGCTGGTACTGTAGGAGAGCCTGGCTGGAAAATTGATAGCATGTGCCTGTTGTGGGTCAGAGGTGACCTTTATGAGCTTGAAGAGTTAGTAAATAGATGACAAATCATATGATGATCCTATATCATGTTGCCCAGGGTTTTATTTAAGTAATTTTTTTTTTCCAAACATCTCACTAGTCTTTAGCATTTTTCTCTCCTAGGAATTCTGCAGGTTGGACTGAAGTACTGATTTAAATATACGGGAGGAGGATATGTGAAGTAGGGGGATTGTTTTTTGTGTTCCAGTTTATGAAGTGCACCTCTTTGGTGTGTTTGCCAAATCTTTGTCTGAACCTTTCCATAGTGAAGGAACGGTACATACCCTCATTTTGATGTCTTACTACTTCTACTTGTATCATTTGACCCATTAGTAGCTGGCAGTATGTACCTTGTTGTTTTGATTTGAGATTTTTATTTAGATTATTGTGTTAGATTTTGGGTGTTCACATTCTGTGATACCTGCTGATGTCTATAAAATCTCATTTATTTACACACAGAGCAAATAGGAAATGATTTGCAAAAAATGTGTGTCTGTTAGCTTTTTATTAAATGTTTTGCTCTTTTCAACTTCTTAAATTTGTAAGCCAGAAGAAAGCTTAATATTAAGCTAAAAGCAAGTGTCTGAGCAGCCCAATAGATGGTCCTGTGTGCACTGTCACAGAAATTGAAAGCTTAAAAATTAAGTCAGGGGGTTACTATTAGAAGAGGTTCAATTTTTGTAATTTCCATGTGTTTTGTGAGGGAGACATGGAAGTGAATAGTAGTGGTTTAATATGTATACCCTGCTAAGGAGTAAAATTTTACCATTATGTGTAATAGGTGTTATAAATAAATATATATATCAAGAGTTCTCCCCAAATTAAAAAGAAAAAAGGTTTTTATCTTTTTTTGTAAAGAAAATAAAGTACTTAAAGATTTAGCCTGTGATTTTTATTTTTTTGTTCTTCACCTGTTGATATATAGAAAATATTTTCAGCATACGGAGGCTCACAAAATTTTAATATAGAGCTTTTTTGAGAAAATAATTATAGTTAAAAATGACATCTCCTTTAAAGATTCACCTTTTCTTCTCTTTCTTTCAAGAGCTCTGCTGCAGACACAAAAATCATCCAAACACCCCACCCAAAAAAAAAAAAAAAATTAAATAGGAGCACAAATTGAAATTGTACTTGGTAAATTTTGATTCGATTCTTTTTTTCTTTTTTTAGCAGTAAATAAATGAGCTTCATTCAGTGGGGCCTTTCCATTTAAAATTTGTACAATGCAATAGCACCAAAATAATACTGCAGTGATAGAAGTTTTGTATCTTCTTTGTGCTTAAGGAACAAAATAGAGACTTTAAAGATTTCCACTCGTTTCAGTTCATCTACAGTGTAGAAATAAATTGGTTGTTTTCTGAATGTACTCTAGAATTATTTTTATATAGACTGCAATAAAGTGTCAGTTATCACCAAAATAATTTTAAGGAATAATATTGATTATATTTTATGTCACCTATGATTGCTATTTCTATGAGATTAAATTTGTGACTATATTACGCATTATTGTTGTATTCTGTGCACTGTGTAAGTTAATTTGATGTACTAGTCTGAGTATGTGTTTTTCTCAGCATAGGCTGAGAGTTTGAGGCCTTTTCCAAGGTGGAGTTGCAGCATTTTTCATAGTAGATTTCTACAATGCCTTTTCAGAAAGGGAGGAAAAAAACCCCAACATATATAATTTTGCATTTACATAGTGCTTTATGATTTTATATTTCTTCTTTTTTTAATGGGCATTTTATTGATAATTTTCTCAGGAATTTGTAATCTAGAAGGCTGTTTATAAATGTGTGTGCGTATGTACAAATGGGCACACACATATAAATGACTAAATACACATAGGTGTGAGTACAAATGTGTGTACTTGGATATTTTTTAGTGGAGAAAATGCATGTCTTGCAGCTGTCTATCTCACAGTTACAGCAGAGAGAAACATGTTAATAGTACTGCACGATGCTTAGATGACACGGCCGCATGTCCGTCTGGAGCTGCTATGCAATAAATAATTACTAAGTCTTTTAACATCAGCGTAGAATGTTTTCAGTTTGTGAGTTTTGGAGCAGCCAGGTGCTAAAAAGAGCAATTCAATTCTGCTTTTATTAGTATCAGACCAGTTAGTGTAGAGGGAGAAAAGTACAATTAAAGCTGTTCTGTACCATATGCTGCCCACAGCAACTCAGACAAGGTCAGTGCTAACATTTGTAAGTCCGGACAAATATAAGATAATCTGGAAGATCTCTAGGGGCACACGGCTGCGGACATTGAATAAAGAGAGGTAGTAAACACTGGTCAGCTGGATTTCTTCCTCCCCCCCCCCGCCCCGTTCCTCACCATTCTTTTTCCCTTCCTCATCCCACTAAAAAAACCCGACGAGTTACAATGCATCAGCCCAAGAGAGTTTTCCCTTCTCCACGCCATTGCATTGAACTGCCAATCTGCTGAGCAGTGGTCCCGCGCCAGAAGGGTGTCTTGTCTGCAACAAGCTTTATTGATGCTTTAAAGTGAAGGTTATGTCCCTTTCCTTGGGCAAATGAAAACAGTGAGGGCTGGGATCAGGTGCTGTATTGGACAGATCTATATTTCTCAAAATGTGAGCACCAAAGAGAAGCAAACCCCTGTTTGCTCAGTGCGTTTGCTTTGATAATCATGTGCATGTTGAAGTCTGTTTGCAGAAATATAATAGTCTCTGATGGCTTTACAGAAACTAAGAGTAGTAGTGAGTTCAGAGGAGAGATAGCGCTATCTTTTGCATGTTTATATCTATAGTGCGTCTTCTGTGGTTAGTACTGGTGTTGGGGATTCCCACCACAGCTAGAACAGCCTTCTGAAATACAGGGAACAGGTTAAGAAACAGGCTGATGAGTTTCAGCTGATTTTATTTCCTTAAAATCTGAATATAATCAGGAATTTCTAAAAACTTAGTTGTTAGTTAATAGACTAGCAATTGCACACTTTAACAATAGTGTAGTTTGAAGAGTGGGGGGAAGAGATTTTGCTTAGCAAATGAAATATGAAAAGAATGTTCAAGTGTTATATATACGTGTATGTATTTCTGGTGTTCCTGCTGCCTTACCTTCTTTTCCTCTGCTCTCTGCCTCGCATTGCAATTCAGAAAATAAAATCAAAACAACAGACCAAAAGGTTTCCATATACAAAATTTGGGGTTTTTTTTGTAAGTTTACCTGTCGCTTTTTAACATGACTTTAAAGGTGTCATACACTGGGGAAGAAGCTAGGCTGTGTGTTATTGCAGTTAGATTCTGCATTTCAGAAATAGCCAAATAGGCATGTATAGCATGCCTAAACTGCATAAACATTTATTTAAGACGGAATTCGGTTTAGCTACTTCAGGGAGTTTGAATGTTAAAAATCATGGTTGGATTTGCAGACAAGACTGATGCTCTGCTCTTTCAAAGGAGGGTTTTATTTTCATTCTGGGTGGTGAGAAGACTTTAAAATGTATGAACCTTTACACCTGGTATTGGAAATACAGAGTACGACTGAGGATGTGGTGTACTGATCTCGTATACTGGGGCTCTTCATTTTATCATCTTGCTTGAATATTAACTACATCAGAATTTACGGTGGTGGTTTTGTTTTTTGGTTAGGGTTTTGGTTTTGTTTGTTTTTTTTTTTTTTTTTGGCAGCTTCTGTCTCACTGTAAAGAGGTGCGTGGAAAGCTATAGTTACTATTCTACATTCCTGAAGCTTTAGTAAACATGAAAACAAGTTTCCTTTTCCCAGAGCTGCCTTTCAGCAGAATTAGCTTTTGCCACAAAACCTGCGGATAATACACTGTAAAATTTTGCCACATGTACAAATCATTCATCAGTGCACGCTTGCTTTAGTGCATGACTGATGCTGATGGAATGTAGATAGGCTGCTTAGCAGAGTTTACAAGCTTCAGAATAGGTTATCCATCTCTGTTGGTTTCAAAAAATCCTCTGTCTCCAGCAGCTTGATAAATATTTTTCGGAACTTCCAAGTATTATTAATAACTAGGCTTAAATGAGTAACATAATTTCAAAATCCATAAACAGTATGTGTGATGGGAGCCCTGGTCTTGAGGTAGCATAAGCTTGTCATAAGGAAGGTTTGGTTGCTTTGTTGCTATTATTTAATCTGCTTTTAACATTAATATTAAACATTGATAAATATTTAAGAATTTGAAACATATTACAGGAAAATTGCCTGAGAGGAAGTATGCCAACAGGAGGATTCAAAGAGTTGTATTTATTAAATGGATTTATAGAGTAAGACTTGGAAGTTCTACTTAGCATAAACTTTGGTAAACTCAGATCTTTAAATTAATGTTCATGTTATTGGCACTTGTGTTAGTAAACAGAAGCACACTGTGTAGTCCTTTGATGTGTTTTAGATACATTAGGTACGTGTAACTTTCATGATAGTGTTTATTATATATGTTAATAACCAGGGCAGATTTTGGAACTGGAATGATGCGTTTGTTTTGCTTAAACGTGATGCAGTACAGATAATGGTGCCTCAGCTCTGTTCTGAAGCCAGCTCCCACCACTACCTCTCAAAAAAATATCTTTGCTGTCATCCTGCTTTTCCCACTGGAGAAACATAAATCCAGTTCAGGGTGCAGATGAGACAGACGTGGGACTCTGACTTTTGATGTTCTTTGCAACTCATTTGTCCTATTTCCCTCCACGGAGGCTGCCTAGCCTTCAGAAGCACTGCAACGTTAGGATTGATGTATATTCTAGCACAGCTCCAAGAAAGTCAAGTCCTCCACTTTATAAGTCATGTTAAAATCTAGTTTTGATGTGAGTTTATCAGAAGGGAATTTCCCATTCATAATCAGGGAGTGTTTTGCTTGTCAGCATGGAGACACATCCGATGCCTTAGGGCGCAGTGTGTTTTAAGGGGATTAGAAGATGGGCTCCTCTTCTACCTTCTGGAGACACCACTCTTCAAGGAGACTGCAGACAGGCTGACCTTTTGACAGTATTCCTCATCTTAGTGGGAATATCAGCCAGGAAAAACTGGTTTGGTGCCTTCTGGATGTCGCTGTTATCAGTTTAACAGCTAAAAGAGGCTGTCTTGAGCAGCCACGTCATATTTATAACAGCCTTACTCAGCTGTTGCAGAAGAGAAAGCCCTTTAACTAGGACGCAGCCATGCAAGCTGCAGATCAGCACTGCAGAGGCTGCGATCTGCTGGACTGGGCTCTGGGTGTGTGCTGGTGCTCAGAGCCAGCCCTCGAGCTGCCCGTTACCTCTCTTCCTGGCTCGAAAGTAAAACTTCAACTTTTTTTTATACACTTTTTCATTTTAAACCCGTGTCTTTCGCCTCTCATGGACTTCACGTTAATCTCAATAAATTTTCTCCTTTGCTTTTGAATTCTGTTTGTAGTAACACAACATAAAAATGATGATTAGGTCATTAACCAGAAAAAACCTGGCGCTCATCTGCAGGTGATCAGATGACATCAGAGGCCTGGTTTTAATTTGTGGGTAGTTCTGATTGTAACTAAAAGAGACTTGCTCCTTTTGTGGAATTGGCTGGCTATTTCCCCACATCTGGAGTTAATGAAGTCTTTGAGACCACATCAGTTGTGTTTTGCCGCAAGAACCCTTTGATCTGAAAAATCTAGACTGGCACAAGTGCAGCTTCATAACATTGCAGCTATGTTTTTTTGCAAGCTATAGTTAAGATACCAAAACAAGCAGAAACTATATAAAGCTACGTGTCTGTGCTAGGGCTTTCATGTAGCTGTTTGGAAGGGCCTCTTTTATGTTAATATAATTCACAATATTTTTATGATGTTAATGGCTTGTACATATGTATCTAAGGTTTTACATTTGTAAGAGTTTTTCAGTTTAATTTCCCTTTTGAGATGGTGTTTGTTCAGTTTTTATAAATCACCCAATTATGCAAAATGTTAAAATTTGTCTGAAGCTTGTATTTACAAATCTCACTGATAATGTTACAGTTTAAGAGCCTTGCACTCCGTCACTGTAGGTGATTTCACATTAATCAGCGTACATCTCCATGGAAGTGCTAAATGTCATAAAGCTTTGTTTCCACTGCTGTCCTGTGACAGTGATAGATTATCCATCAGCTATAGCATATGCTGCGTTATTCTGCACAACAGAGAACTTGTAAATTAAGCCCAGTTTTGCCTAATATGTTTACAGTCTTATGAGTGCGAGTATTTACAATTTGACAGAGTGACATTTCTGTTAAAATATGTCGGAGGCATGGAATATACATGCCTTCATCATATATAGTAAATACATATGTACTGTTAACATCACTTAGAACGTATTGTCATTCTGTCACTCAGGTTTGGTAAGCATCTCTGCTTTACATTTATGCCATAAATTGAAAATTTGCAAGTAAAATACCGAACAGAAGCTTCCTGAAAGACTTTCTTTCCTAAAAAATTAAAAAGAAAAAAAAATCATTTATTTTGATTCTAAAAATATTGAAGGAAGAAAAAAGAAAAAAAAAAAAAACACAAAAAACCAACTAAACAACAAAACAGTTTTAAGTTTTCCACTTCACTCCTTTTTACATGGCTCATATCGACAGCTATGCCCTAACTTAATTCCTTATGCCCTTGTCCCGATTCCATCGCACTGCAGTTTGAGAGATTGTATTGAAATTCTGTTGATGTAAAACGAGTCTAAGAGAGTGGTAAATCAGCCCCTCTAATATAAAAGAGCGCTGTCTGCAGGCACATGCCCAGCCATTTGTTCTGACAACAGCAGGCTAGAAAAGCATTTGGGAGTGGGGAGGAGGGGTATTGGTATGCAAATGGAAGCGGGACTTGCCCACTTCACTTTCTAAATATCCGAATCACAACAGTCACTCTCCGGGAGAACAATGGTTCCTTTTTAGGGGACTTACGGCTTTTTGTTGGCCGGCTTGGTTTTCCTGGCCCTTCTCTTGCTTGGTAAACAACATCCCAGAAAGACCAGGGAGAGATGTGAATGTTGGAGAAACGTTTGTGTCTGTAGATGCACAGGAAGGGACAGAAGTAATCACTTCTTATTTTAGGATTTTAGGGCAAAGTGCACTCCGTAAGTTGCATTATGTAAGCTTTAAAGTTATAAAATTACTCTTAATGTATGTGTTTATGAAGACTTACATATTTACAAGTAAGGTGAATGATAAAGTGAAAAAATACCTCTTTTTTTTTTTTTTTAATGTGGTAGCAAAAAGGTGCTCTGCTTTCAGGGTTACATTTCAATACTCTTTGCTGCATTATTTGTTAATTTGCCCTTTTTTTTTGTTGTGAGATTTTTCTTTTAGCATGCACTGGTCATACTGCAATGGGCAGTGTATTGGCCAAAATACTGGTATGATGACACAGTGTTGTGTAGAACTGATGCTACGGGTCAAGTCCTTGAGTCTGTGAATACTGGCTTTGTTGATTTGACTTATTCCTGAATATACTTTGTATTTCTTCCTAGAGTCCCTGCAGTGAAAGACTTCTAATGGTTACATTTATTTGGCATCTCAGAATTTTTAACCTGTTAAGATAATTTGTTGCTTGCAAGTTGAGAGTGGTTGTTCCAATGTGGAGTTACACTGAAAAAATGAGGCGGGTTTTCTTTAATGCTAGGCCAGTGTGAAAATAACATGCTGGATGTTGCAGTTTTAAGATGAGTCCTCAGGACTGGCATTACTTACGCTTTTGATGACTCTCCAAAGGTGTGGAAGTTTCTAAAAGGATGATACAATGGTTGCATTAAAACCTTGGAGTTTGTCACTGGATGTTCTTTTGGTTTCTGACTGTTGGGATGCCAGCTAATTAAATATTCAAACAGGCATACAGTTGTTTTAAAATAAAATTTGTTGGGGGCCCAGTTGTTTTATCTTGTTTTTTTTATCTTGAGCAACAAGTCTGTGCGAGTCAGGCACTTAGAAAGCAAAATCAGCATTCAGGCTTTTATCAGGCCACCTGGTTGAGTTGGCACACCAGAAAGTGTGTTGTTAGGATCATTCTACTGTAGTTCCTCTGTACTGTGGCAACTTGCTAAAAAGCAAATAAAACAAGGGCAACAAATGCTGCAGCTTGCTACACTGTTCTTTTTTTATGTGTGCTTTCTCTCTGTGGCTGTATGCTGTTATGGGTTTTTTTAATGTATGACACCCAGATACTACTAACCTGCTTTTATTGCTCTCCGATATTTAGGTGTATGCACCGTCCCCGAGTTCTGATGATTTCAACAGAGAATCTCCAAGTTACCCATCTCCTAAGCCACCGAGCAGTATGTTTGCTAGCACTTTCTTTATGCAAGGTGGGTAAAATGACTGTAAATACATGGGCAGATGTCACTTGTCCTTCGGGTAGACATCTGCAGTCAGGCACTGCAGTACTGAATGAATGAGGAAGTGTAAAGGTAACGTTGTGCTAGAG
>JAVHNF010057381.1:1134-16091 GCA_034783455.1 Micropsitta finschii
TGGAGGGGTGCATCCTGGTGCGCATCCCTGGTGTGCATCCTCCGCGCTTGCTCTGCTCCCACTACGCCTTCCTCTGCCCTCCTCTCTGCAGCTCGGCAGGTCCCTCATCTGCAGCTCATGTCCCTCTGGCTATGGCAGAGCCTGGATGGTGAAGGGAGCACTGAGCTGGCCTCACGGCTATGTCCATGGTGCTGGCTCCTACCACAGCAGGATGTGGTCTCTCCATGTGCCTTGCCATCCCTGTTGCTTTCCCCTCAGGTCCCCCCTGCTCCCCTCACCTCTGCCTCTCCCTACCCTGCCCTAGGAGACCACTTGCCCTTCTGCAACCTTCATCCAAGGCTCCGTGCTGGGGATTTTAAAGCCCTTCTCTTCTTTCTCTTCTTCTTTCTCTCTTCTTTCACTCTGCTCCCTCCTGTCCTCCTTTTCCCCATGCCCTTTCCAGTTTTCCATTTGTGCAGGGTCTTTTGCTCTCTCTCTTTTTTATAATTAATGATTAGTTTTAATTGGTTTGCTTAGGCAGCCTGACAGCAAATTAGCAGGAGCCAGCCCAGGGCTGCTGAATGCCAAGTTTGGGGACTGCTGTTCTTTACACATGTTGGGCTGGGAGGTGAACTCCTTGGGATCCTCCATTGGCACCTCTCCTGCTGCACTGGGCAGTGCCATAGCTCAGCTGTGAGATGAGGTCTGGGGCCTTTCCTGGTCCTGGATGCCATCAGGGAAGCTGGGACCAGCAATGGATTGGGACCTACAGGGCTGCTGTCTCCTATCCCTCTGTCCTGTGCCAGGCTCCAGCACTCCAGAGGTTCGTGATGGGCACTGAGCTGCAGGATAACTCCTGTCCCCTTTCTGCTGCCCAGCACTGATTTTCCTCCTCCTTTCTGCATCACCTTTATTGAGCTGGACTGGGCTATGCTCAACAGGTTTGAGCAGAGGGGGAAAGGGTGAGAAGCAGGGCAGGATTTCCCTGAGGAATGCTGTGCCAAGGGGGAGTCCTCAGGAGCAATAAGCAGGCAGCTCTACCCAGTGCTAAAAGGCAGGTAATGGGGATGGGGTGGGAAGGGAAGGGGGGCTTTGCTCTTTTCTTCCTTCGCACTGATTTCCCTTTGCTTTGCTTTTCTTTTCTTTGCCTTTTTTATAGCTCCCATTTTTCTTTTTTATGAGAGAGAAACTGCAGGGTTCTCCCAGGGCTGGGAAGAGCACTCGGTCCCAGGCTGCTCCCAGCCAGATGGAGGGGAAGAGGAGGGGGGCAGCGGGCTTGTAATCCTGGCAGGAGAGTTTTCCTGGTTAAAGAGGATTGAGGATGGAGTCTAGGACATCTGAACATGTTTCTTTGGGAAGAAGGGGCAGACCATGACCTATTCGGGATGCTTCTTACCTTCATTTTCAGCACAAAACTTTGCTGAGAGCCCTGGCAACCATGACAGTGAGTGGATGTGGTTGGTTTGTGCTACTGGTATTGCCTTGTAATGGCAGCCAAGAAAGGGAGAAAGAGGAGATAATGGGAGCTTCCGTCTCCTTCTGCCCATGGGATCAAGCAGGAGGTGATAGCTGGGTGTGATGTGTGGACTCTATCCTGGGAATCTTGGGATGTCCTCACTCTGCCCTGTTGGTTGTGTTGGTTCCTCTCCTTGTCTCACCAGCTTCTGCCCCTGCTCAGGACAAGCTTGGGCCAGTCTGGGGACATTTCTGTGCCACTGCCCCCTCCTTTCACTCCTGAGAGAGGGGGTGAGCTGCATTCCTCTTGGCATCAGTGCTCAGGCAGGGTCCATGGGTCCAGAGCCCAGGCTGGGCTCACAGAGGAAAGAGATGGGGTTTGTGTCTGCCTTTTGTTCTAAAACATCTACTCAGCAGTACAAGGCCCAACTGTATCTATAGAGCAGCCAGGATATTCCAGCCCTTCTGCAAAACCAGGAACATTTGTCAGGCTGGTGATAGTAGGTGGTGTTTCTTGTCTCAAACAATCTTGGACCTTCTCAGTTGTCCTTGCTTTAGGTGTTTATGGATGCTTTTGCCCTTTCTGGACACCAGTCCAACCCTCCAGCTGAGTGTTAATATCTACATATGCCTTTTTATGGGATCCAGAGCACATGTAGAACTGAAATCAGAGAGATCTGGTGTCTTCCTGGGATTTCTGTCATGGAGAAACAGCCTTTTTGTCAGTCACAGGGGTCCCTGCTGCATTCCGGACTCATAAAAGATGGAAACCAGCACAAAGACGTCTGCCAGCAGATCCGTGTGGTGTTCAGCTGTGAGTGCACTGGCAAACACCGTGCTGCGATACCTTGCTGCAGCCTGGCCCCATTCCTAAAGACTTGTACGTTTAGAGCTCACCCAGGTGAGAACACTGATAATGCACATACAGACTGATGCTGTGGAGCAGCCCCAAGGCTCAGAGGCTTTGGTCGCAGCGCTCGCTCCTCTGTCCCTGTTCAGGACATGCTGTGTGCACACCCACACAGCTTAAGTGTCACTCCTCAGGCCTGATGTGACCCTCAAGAGAGTCCTTCATGTGGCTTTGCCAGTGTGTTGTGCCTTAGTTGAGCTTTGGGCCTTTGCAGAGCAAGGTTAGGGATGAGTCTTCTGTTCCTATGGAGAGGGATGAGGGGGAAGTGTGGAAAAATACCTGCTAGAAAGGCATTGAGACCTCACAGCTCATTTCACTTTGGTGTGATCTTGGCTTATTCTCACAGCTGATGTCCATGCAATAGCAGAAGATGCGTTTATGAGCTTCCATGTTCTGTGCACTCAGGAAGTCCTCCTTTCCTTTTGACACCCACCCCCCATCTCAGGAGGTGGTTTAAGACCCTTCTCCCTTTCTTGTAGGCTGTTCACATTTCACTGCACTCAGTGAGCCAGAAGGGGCTCAAGGAGTTGGCCGTATGCTGTACCCCTTCACGTGCCAACAAGACTGGGACAGGTCCAGCTGTTCGTCAGTCCCATGTTGGCCAGTGCTGAGCAATGACTCATGCTCAGACCTTTTGGTGCCAGTGAGGCTTGGGCCAGGCCAGACGTGTGACCATGTGCCCAAACCCTCTGCAGTAGCTCCTACTGGAGAGGCACGTGGGGCATCAATAGAGAGCTCAAGGATGGGCAGAGATGTGGTGGCTCTTTTCCCATCCATGGGGCTGAGCTCACTTGCTTTGTGCCTTACAAAGTTTATTGCTGCTCCTTGATGATCAGGACAGTTTCAGAGATTGGTAGTGCCACTGGAACATCAGGTGCTGTGCAAAGCTAAAGGAAGGCACAGCTCCTTCCTTCCTTGTGAGAGAAGCCATTCTTCTCCTTGATGTCAGCTTATCCTTCACGTCTCATTTTAGAGATGTGGGTGTCAATATTTGACTTCTCCCTTTGCAGTTCAGGGGATATCGTTCTGGGCAACCTGATCTAGTTGAAGATGTCCATGTTCATTGCAGGAGGTTGGACTAGATGACCTTAGAAGGTCCCTTCCAACCCAAACTATTCTATGATTGTGTAGTTCTTACAGTTGAATAGCAGCTGAGGGTCACCAGCTCTTTCACCATAGAGCTACAGGAGGGAAACTGAGGCATGGAGCTGAAGGATGCCCTTGGAGTTCCTGGAGTGACTCGCTGAGGTATTATCCCATTGGGGTCTTCAATTGCACATCCCACATGCTGTCAACACAACCCATCATGGCAAATGAAACCAAGGGGAGCAGAAAGGCAGTGATGCCTCTTACCCTGCCGTGCATTTGGCTTGGCTCACAGCCCTTCCTCTCCTCTTCCTCCCCTGGCACCCCTCGCTGCCAGCACGTGCCCTCATCCTGCCTCAGCCAGCAGCCCGAGCCGGCTCCTTTAAGGCAGGCGCAGCGGGAATTGTGTGCGGTGCCAGCCTGCGCTGCCAGCGCCTCTCCCGCTTCCCCCTCGGAAAGTTTCCTGCCCAATTGTTATGTGCGATCCGATCTGAAAGTTGCTCTCTAAGCTTCTTGTCACATTTTGACTTAATGAAGTGCAACTGGAGTGGGAATTGGGGTTCATCACGCCAGTCTCACTGCGCTCCCTTGTTGTCAGAAAACAGGGGCGGTTGGGGACCGTAATGCAACGCTGCAAGTCGTTATCATTCCGGTCAGTCTGTTTAACACAAAATTAAACAAAGAACTAATTAGTGCCTCATGAATTAATAAATGCGCAGTTGCCTGGTAGGAAGGGGAGGAAGGAAAAAAGGTTGTTGAAGGAAAGATACTGAAAAAGTCGAATTAGGATGTTGTGTCAAGGGGAAGGAATAAAAAAGAAATCTGAGGCCACTTTGGCGAAGAGTTTGGATCCATTGGTTTCCATGGAGTAAGCTTCCCTTCTCCTCCTGCCTCCTGCTTGTCTGCTCTAGAGCAGGGCTGAACAGCAGGCACAGGGAAGAGGAAGCCTTTGTGACTAAAGGGGGCTTGTAAGGAAGATGGGGGCAAACTTTTCAGCAGTGGCTGTTGCGATAGGACACGGGGGCGATGGTTTGAAACTCAAAGAGGGGAGATCGAAGGAAGACATTTTTGACACTGACGGTGGTGAGGCGCTGGCACAGGTTTCCCAGAGGGGTGGTAAATGCCCCATCCCTGGAAGTGTTGAAGGTCAGGTTGGACAGGGCTCTGAGCAGCCTCATCTCGTGGAAGATGGCCGTGGGGGGGGTGGACTAGATGACCTTTAAAGGTCTCTTCCAATCCAAACTATTCCGTAATTTCGTCATAGTGCTCCTCAGAAGCCAGAGCCGGGATCCTCAGGCTGGTAGCCACATCCAAAGAGCTTCATGCCCAGATGTGAGACCCAAGAGGTGTGAGGTGGAAACCCTCCCTTGGAAAGGAGGGAAGCTTCGAAGATGCTCATGGGGAGCACATCTCCTCTCTTTGTTCAAATGCATCGGAGCTTTGTACTTCCTGGTGAGGGGCATTGTGTTGAGGTTGGGGCCTGTCTCCAAAAGGTTCCTCTCCCTCTGGCTCTGGCAGGAGCTAGCCCTTGGTCTCTTGACACAGAACAAGTGAAAGGGGAAGCCCCATGGAGGAGAGCAGTGAGGCAGGGCCGAGGTGGGGAGGATCAGGAGGAACAAGGGTGGCAGTGGGGTAAGCAGGGCGAGGGGCAGGGTGAGGTGACACCCATAGCTTTAGATTTGGCAACACATTGCTCATTTTCTGGACAATCCATGATTGCCACAGCAGCAGTGTGTAATCCCAGATTAACCATGTCCCAGCAGCGATCCCCCAGCTCCTTGCCCTGTCCGTGCTGGCTGTGCCTGCTTCCCGCAGGGAAGGATGCAGCACCGACTGCTGTTCTCACAGTGGAGCTGGGTGTGTGGGCTGTGCCGGATGCCCACCCAGCCACCAGCCCTGCTGTGCTGTGCCATGCTGTGCCGTGCCGTGCCACGCTGCGAGCTCTGCTCTGGTGCATTGTCAGGCAGGGAAGCAGGCAGAGCTGGGGGAGGGAAGAGTCCATCTTTAAGAGGACATGTCAAGTACAATTAGCGTTATCTGTCTAAATATGTACTGGGAACACAGAATACAAGAGGAGGCCTGGCTGGCTTTAATGGAGACATATGCAAGGTCATATTGCCTCATACAATCCCCCAATCTGATTTGGGGATTACACATTCTAAGTAAATTGGCGTTATTCCTCTTGCATCATTGATAAGCTGCGGCCGAAAGAAGGGGAGTGAAAAAAACCAACAGAACAACAAGTAAAAACTCAAACCTAAGAATTGACCGTGCACAGGGCGAGGGAGTGAAGCTGGGAACACGGAGTTACAGCAGAGAGCTGGGGAAAGGGGGAGAGAACAGGAGGGAGGGAGAGAGAAAAAAGCAGGACAGAATGGCAGAGACAGCAATGGAAAGAGCAAGGAAGAAAGGGAGAACAAAGGGAAGAAAAAGGTGGGAGAGGGATGAGAGATCCAGAAGGACAGAGGGTGCCAGGGTGGGAGAAGGACCTCGAGTGGGGGAGCTGTTACTCCAGCCGTGCCCTCAGCCTCCTTAGCACCAGGGTTTGAGTGGGGAAGGAAGGATCCGGCTGTTCATGCACCTTCCTCACCCAAGGGGCTCCCTGCGCTCCGTGTCCGTTCATCCATCTGGGATATCTCACCGGCTCCCTCCCGCTCTGGGTCCCAGCCAGCACCAGGCATCTCTCTCTGGCGCAGCGTGCGGGCTGCGGTGGTGTGAGTGACGGGAGGAGGCGTCCACACGCACCCAGCACCGGGGCCCCAGAGCCAAGTCCCTGCCCCTTCTGCTCGCCAAGGGGCTGAAGCAGGTCCCTGCGGGCCAGAGGGAGCTGTGCTGAGAGCTGCTGCATGGCACAGGGGCTGCTGTGTGTGACCTCGGCTTGGTTTCCGTTTCCCTGCCATGTCCCAGGCAGTTGCGATGGCTGCTCTGGCAGGGTTGCAAAACGGGCTGCAGGAGCGGGCCAAGCACCATTGTGCATGAAGCCGCTGTGTGCTCCCTGCCACCTTCCAGCCCTGGGAGAGGGAAGTCCGTGTCTGGCTGGCTGTGGAGCTCCCCTCCCACGCTGTCGGTGCAGGATAACCCCCTGCAGAAATCTCACGGCACGGCTTTTGTGCTCCGTCACATTTTTGGAACATATGGTTTTAAATAATTCAATTTACTTTTCATGTGTTCTGCTGTGACTTCTTTTCCCCTGTCCCTATTCTCTTTTCTCCTCACTCTCTGCATTCTTCAGGAAGGAGGATGCACAGATTGAGTGGATAAAGGGGTTCAGTGGGACCCAGCCCTTCACCCCCCCATCTTGTGCTCTGTTGGTGTGCACAGGAGGCCTCTGCCTTAGCACAGGGGTGAACCTCTGGGAAAGAGGGGTCAGCAGAGGAACTGGGAACATTGCAAAGGGAAAGATTTGGCATGGAGCAGAAGGCACCTTGGATGTGTGGGCAAAGTATGGTGTGGATACCTGGGAAGCAGGATTCAGGCCAGGAATAGCTGCTCACTCCATGCTGAAGTATTCCCAGGCCTTGTTAGCATGCTCATGCCCACGGAAATGCAGGAACGCTGTGTGTCTCATGGCGTGCATGGCACCACATGGTGCAGCCAGGAGCAGGGAAGCACTTTGTTCCCATGCAAAGTCTGAATGCCCCATGCTGGTTCTCACCCTGCTTTTGTGAGTGTCTGCGCTTTGGCTCTTGGTTACACGTGCCCTGTGCATTAACTGGGTCCTTTCTCTTCCCTCCCTAGGATGAAGTGAATTTAGAGCTAAAAACGAGGCAAGAAACCAGGCCTTGAAATCTCCGAAAGGTAGGAGAGACTTCAGACTGCAATGGGTATGTCACTACGCCCTCCTGGGTTCTCTTTTCCTCCGCGTGTCTCGCACACTTTATGGCTTGCTTATTGTGGCTGTGTCTGCACTGGAACTTCTGGCATCGAACCATTGTTAGTCATAAAGGGAGGTGAAAATGGAAGAAGGTCTAATGCAGACATGCCCTATGTGTGTCCTAGTCGTGTCTTTGTCTTTGTACACCAGTTGTTTGGGCACCTGGTTTTGTCTCTGTGGGATTTCCTTAGTGTCTTCTCTACTGCTTCTATCTTTACAGATAAATAAATGTGTAAGTGCTTTGGTGATGAGGGTACCGCTTTGTCTTCATCCATGTGGGCTGGTGGGAGATGAATAAGGTCCTTTCACTGAATGCAGTCTCCATCTACTGTGAAGTTTTGCTGAGCTCAGTTCACATAATTTAAGATGGTGATGTGTGTGCTCTCCTCCTCCTCTGGCACATTTTTATCTATTCAGACTGCAGCACCATGCTGGTATGATGGAAGCGGCTCTCTGTCTCCAGCAGAATCCTATGTTTTCTGGATTTTCCCTTTACCTAAACCCTCTTGACCTAACTTTGCAGTCTCCTAGGGCTGGATAGTCACTTAGTGCCTGTCTGGTAAGAGTTAGAGTCCGAGAGCCCAGGGAAATGAAAGGTGATTACCTAAAAGCTTTGTCTCCATGTGCTGGGTAGCACAGTCCCTGTGCCACCTCAGGTGATGGTCAGTGAGAAGTCCCTGCCACCCAAGACAGCTCCTGCTGTCCTTGTCTCTAACAGAGGCAGCACAGGACTCCTTTGTGTGTTACCCAAAGAGTCCCCACTCTCTTCCCTGTGTCTCCACACTGGGAGCACATGGATACCACACCGTACCCTCTGCAGCACCACCGAGCCCAGCCTCTCCCATTGCTCCTGGCACCAAGGCAAGGCTGAGAGCAGGCCAGGGCAGGAGTGGTTGTGGCAGAGGGGAGGTTAAGGAGCGCTCTGCCCTGTGGGACATCACCTCAGAGGTGCCAGGAGCACTCACTGCGCTGTCTCAGCGCTCAGAGCATCTGTGCAGCAGTTGGGACCGCGAGCCCCAGCGCTGGGGAACCCATGGGCTGAGTCCAAGTGATACCAGAGGGGCCCGGGCTGGCTGGGGTGGGAGGGGGCCCCAAACCAGTGTCAGAGGTGACCGGTGGAAGGCCAGTGTTATGTAAATACCACTGCTGAACATGGCAGGCCTGAATGGCCCTGCGCGTCCATCCATCATTGCTGGGGAACAGAAGCCTCCCTGGGAGCATGGGGGGCCGGCAGCGCGGGGCAGGCAGACACAGGCAGCATGTGCCCTACTCATAAACTGTTTGTTTTCTTTTTGTCTCTCTCATTTCGGGGCACCCCGCCGAGAGCAACTCTCTGTTTTGTCCTTGCAAGCTCTCCTCCAGCCTTCCCCCCACCACTCCAGGCCTTCCTTTTCCTCCCTCCTTCCCCCCTGGCCGGTAAAAAAAAACAGGGAGGGGAAAAAAAAAGAGAAGGGGGAAAAAAAAAAGAGAGAGAGAAAGTGCCCAGTTCCCATTGCGGCTTCTTTCTGTGACTTCAAAGGCTCCCCATCATTGTTTGGGATCGGCAGGCAGTGGCCCTGAAAACGTGATCACAGCCGGGCACAGTGTAGGTCACCACCGAGCGCCATGCTCCGAGCGCTGAAAGGAACAGGCAGATTCTTCCCTTTTCATGCTTCACAACCCTGGTTACAGCGCTCTGCCTCGCCCGCGTGCTCCTCGCTGCGTGGCTATTCTTGCTCTTTTCTCTTCCTTTCCCTCCCTCTTTCTCTCAGCTCCCTCATTTTGCCGTCCATTTGCTCGCGTTCTGCTCTCCTCTGGGCACAGCATTGCTTGCACTTTCTTCTGTTACTTTTCATCCAAACTCTCTCCTGCCCCTTTTCTTCCCTCTTTGGCGCTGTTACACAAATCACCGTTCCTTTCTCCCTTTACCCTCTCCTAAAGGTCAGGCTGGAGGTTGATTTCCTCACACTCCCTGTTCCTGTTCAGTAGCAGCCTTCCTCTGACATGTGCCCATGTTTCTGTCGTCCCCTGTGATATCTCATTCACTGTGCCCCAAACTGCGTAGGTTCTGTAATCTCTGGATTAGCCCCAGAAGCCTGCAGTCCTGTTCTCCCTGCAAGGTGCAAACTGACTGCTTTCATGTGCTTTACTCCCCCAAAACGTAGCACAGCCTTACATGGGGAGGCAGCACACGGTGCCTGCCAGCAGCCTCAGCTTCCAAACTTGCTCTCAGGCTTTTCTGGTTAACGTGTAAGTAGGGTTAGTGTTGTGGAGAATCTGTGAAGCCAGGCACTGACTTCAGATCCATCACAGGGAAACAGGAATCTTATAAGCCTCACATGGAACATGACAGTGATGGTAGTGCTGGAGGGCAGAGTTAGGCAGGGGTAAGACAGAGTGAAGGTTGCTAGCAGTTTGAATGGGCATCCTAGAATACATTCGCAGTGGATCTTAACTGGGGAGCATGACATTGTACTGAAACCTGGGTGTGTTGCAGTAACACTGAGCCACAGAACACCTCCAGCAACCCCTTTGGAGCAGAACAGGCCAGGACTGTGCCCCTCCAGCATCCAGCCGGGGCACAGCCGCCCTCTCCTCAGCCCCCAGGAGCAGAGATCACAGTGCTTGTGCCTCTGGTGATTTGTGGGGTTGTTTTAATGCCGAGGAGCCCACCAGGACTTGTCTCTTGCTAAATGGGCGTATTAAGGGACATTGCAGCAGGGGTTATGGAGTAATAATTTGTCCTAATGAGCTGGTGTCACGTTCTCCTAGGCCGGGCTGAGTGTGAGCAGGAGCTGTGGTAGGAAGGGGCTGTGCTGGCTCTGACCTGTCAGCACAGGTTAATGAAGTACTGCACTGCTGGGGGGTCAAGGAGCCATGGGGAAGGATGGGCTCTCCCCTGAGCTGGATGCCTCTGGGAAAGGCCTGTGCCCTGCAGGATGGAGCAGCAGGATGCACACTGGGACACCAGGATCTCTGTGCTGGGCTGGCAGCTGAGTGTCACTGCAGCCTCATCAAGCTGTCTCTGCAGGCAGAGGTGAACCTGCTCCAGGTGGGGTTTGGTCGGGGTTTGTCCTCTGGCTTCACAGGACAACCCATGTGGAAGGAGGTGGGAATAGTAAGAGAAAAGAGGTTTCTCCTCTGTTAAGGTGCTCTAACACTGGCAGGGCTGAGTTCCCACACAACCAGGCCAAAATTCCTTGTGACACCAAGGGACAGGGTCAGGCAAGGGGCTGGTGATGAGCAGTGTCTAGCTGGGAGGTTTACACAGATGATGCGTCTTCATCCTTGCCTTTCTCCTTGCACAGTGTATGAACAGCCAGAGGAGGTTCTCTCTGTCCTTCCTGTTCCCTCTTTCTCCTCCCCACACGCTTTCTTATGGTGTGCTGATATCCCCTGCACAGCAACTCTAAACCCAAGCAGTTGCTTCCATCCCTTCTGGAAGCTGGGCAGCAAGGGCACAGGAGAGTTCTGCCACTCTCCCCATTGAGCAGTACTGGAGAGCAGGCTGGTGCTGTGGGTCGAGCAGGGCCCTGCACTCTCCAGGAGAGGACAGGAGAAGCCAAGAAGGAGGACTCCTGTTCCACCTGCTGCCTTGAGGATCCATGAATCCATGGCCCTATGGATCCCACCGCCCATCCATGCTGGGCAGAACAGTGCCCTTGGCCACACCAGCACCCTGCAGTCTGCAGCACAAGCTCCATATACCATCTTCCTCCTCCTCCCACTCATCTTTCTTTGCTCCTTCCCCCCCCCCCCTTCTCTTTGCTTTCCTCTGTCTCCATCTCTCTCTCCCTTTCATCTACTCAGAAGGCTTTACTCCACTTCCTTGTCACCCTAATTGATTGCATTAACCTTTCAGCGTATTGGATTTCCCCAGCACCGTGCAGAGAGCACTGTGCAATATGCTTATAATCTGGGCTGTAATGGACAGGCAGCAGTCAACGAGCCTCTGCTCCAACAGGTTCTGCTGACAACTTCTTCTCGGGGAGGGGGAGCAAGAGCATTGGTGGGGGCTGCCCAAGCACGGCTGTCACCCAGTGAGCAGGTGCCACTGTTCGCTTGGGAGAGGGATCCAGCTTGGGAAGCAGGGTGGGAGATGTCCTATTTGACCCAATTCCTGTGATTTCTCCTTGTGTCTGAGCCCCCCTCTTCCCTGCCTGCTCTATCTACAGTTTTGTTCCAGCTGCTCAATACTAAATTAATGTACACTTTACATTTAGGCACTTGTTGCTAGTGGCAGGATGAGAAGACAGTATCACAGAACCCACATGTTTTCAGACCGGGCTTGCCTTTGCTTTTTCCTTTAATTTCAGTGTAAGAGGATGTGAGGGAGGTGGACACTTTTCCTGGGGTTTCAAAGATAAAAGCGTAGGAATATTGTGCTCATGAGGAGGACAGCACCAGGATGCAGAGACATCAGGAGGGAGAAGCCCTGAATTATATGTGTATATATATATATATCTATATCTCAAGCTTGGCCTTGGCTAAATCCTTTCATTCCTGGTACCTTATTTCACCCCAAGGAAGGCAAAGCTGTGATTTCAGTACCCCATAAGATGCTGGACTCTTTAGGGGGGCCATGGGGAGACCTAGGGCTGTTACTTCTGCTCTCTGTGCAAGGAAGGGAAAGTGGCTACAGACAGGCAGTGAAGCCACACAGCCAAGTGTCACTGCTCACACTGACTGCGGGGCAGGAAAGAAACCCATAGAGTCAGTGGCAGGAGCATGCAGGTCCATTACAGGCCTGGCATCCTGCTGGTGCCCAGGGCCAGAGCCCAGAGGTGCTTTGGCATTCCTTTAAAGCACTGCAGTGATGGAACTGCCACGATCTGGCAGTGGGCCCCCCTTTAAAGTATCCTGGTGTAGGATTCAGATCAGCAAAGTGCTTTGAGCACCAGGTTGAGTTTTGCTAAGCCAAAGTCATTTAAATACATATTTAGAAGTTTCATTCAGCATGGACCATAAGATGAGACCTAAGTCCTTGTGAAGTCCTTTTATAACAGCATTTAGCACAAGATGGGTCTTCATTTACGGCTGTGGCTCACAGTGTGACAAACAGCGATAGTGGAAGGGTTTCTGTAGGTCTTTAGCTCAAGAGTAACATCATGTTGTTAAAAGCAGAGTTACTCCTGCCTCACTCAAAGGCGGCCCCCTCTGCCCTGGGGATGTTTTAGAGCTGAGGTTTAGAAACCTTGGAAGCTCCTGGGCACACCAGGAGGAGGGGACAGGGCTGCATTGTCAAAGGTAAAGGTAAATCCCCATTCCCGCTGTTTTAGAAGGAGAAAAGGAGAAATGACGGGAGATGGGGAGAAGCAAAAACTATTCCAGGTGATCATACTGAAAAGTGGGTGACTCCTTTACAAGCCAGGCGGTAGTTGAAGGGAAGGGCTTTATTTTAAGTTAAATAAGAGAAGAAATAAGAGCAGGAAGCAAAGGATGAGCAATTGGAAACAAGCAAGAGAGAAAGAGAGTGATGAGAGCAGCACCTCCTAAATGGAAGAGTAAACAGGCACTCGGAGGCATTAACTTAATTGATTGTTCTGCAACAGGCTGAACGCTGTGTTATTCTGTCACCGTGGCAACAACCCAAAAAAATTGTCAGCCTGTTTGGATGAAGTGAAGCGAAACATTCTCTAATTTGCGGTGATCCGGGTGTTTGTTTTCCTTCCGAAGAGGCGGGGGCTCCATTGATCTATTGTTTGCACAGAGCTGGTTTTTAATGGTGATATGGGGAAGGCAGGAGGCTGGGGGGGTCCGGGGCAGGTGAGGCAAGGGGGGGTCTCTGCTGTGTTTCCCCACATCTGCCTTTGCAGGGTGGCCGTGTGAATCCAGCAGGAGCTCCATAGTAGGAACTGTCCCAAGGAGAGTCGAGGACAGGGGAAAGTGGCTGTGATGGGCTTGTGCCAGAGATACTGCTTTAGTCCTTCCTGCTCTTGTCCCTTTGGGCTCTTGCAGCTCCTTCTGTATCGCAGTGTGGTGTTGGGTGAGGACAGCTACACTGCCTCAGGGGCAAGAGCAGCTCTCTTCCCCCTAACTCCCTTCCCAAGTCCACGGTGTTCCATTTAATGTGTGCAGACCTGTGCCTGTGCACACCCTGTGCTTGGGGGACGCATCTTTGCACATTCAGTGGAGGAGTCACGTTCAAGTTTTATCCCAGGACCACAGCTGGGGTAGGATAACCAAGTGCCCACTTTGCCCTCTGTTACAGCAGAGAGATGAAATCCCTGAGCCAAAGGATGGGGGATTTTGTCCCCAAGGGGCTGAAGGGGACAGGAGATGGGGACAGCCACAGTGGGAAGGGTGCAGGCACAGCTTGGGTCAGACCCTGGGAAGCAGTGAGGATGGGAAGATGCACCACAAGTTGTGCAGTGGCTTGTGCTGCTTCTGACCATGCACCCCCGGGGGGTGAGGAAGGAAAGAGCTCCTGGGGACATGGCTCGCTGTCAGCACAGGCTTGTTTCAGAGTGAAATGTCGCTGCAGCACTCGCTTCAGCTGGGAGATGTTCAGTCAGAACGGGAAAGCTCAGGAGACCAAGGAGCAAGCCCACGTGGCCAGGGGTGAGCAGCAAGGCCTTGGGCCAAAGATGTGGTGCCAAGAGATGGGTGCTGCGGTGGCAGGAAGGTGCCTTACAGGTCTGCAGAGATGGCTGAGAGCCAGTGGGAGGGTGAGTGGCAGAGGTGGCTCTGGGCCAGCGCAGGAGAGCAGAGGGTTTCCTCATGACACAGGATCAGTGGGAGGGCCAGGCTGCTGACCTGCCTTGTGTGTGGCTCTGCTCCGAGGTTCCACCCTCTCCTTTGGGGTTTCTGCACTCCCAAAGCCGTTGGGCACCCAGTGGGGATCCCAGTGTTTCCCATCCAGGCAGATCATCCCCATCACTCCCTGGCAGTGTCCCAGACCTGGTCCAGCTGCTGCACAGGGGCTGTCTGGTTGATCCCTAAGATTTCAGGGAGAGCTGTAGAATATGTTACTGTCAGGTAGTGGAGAATGTTCTTTATGGGGTGCACAGGGGTAAAACCCCACAGTATGTTCCTGCCCTCTTCCTGCCTCCCTCCCTGATCCTGTTTCTGTTCTCTGTGATTTTCCTTCTCTGTTTGTACCAGTTTTGCTTAATCACCCTTTTCCTCTTCTCTGCCTTCCTCTATTTCACTCTCTCCATCCATATTTTAACTCTTCTGCTCTGTTGCTCTTTCTCACAGTGTAGATGTGGGTGAGGATAAGAGACTCGCTGGCGGGTGAGCAGTGTCCCCAGGCACTGTGTCCTGCCTGAGGATCTGTCCCTGTGCTCCCAATGGGAGGGAGCACGGTGTGTAGGTGGGACAGGAGTGCTGTGTGTCTGCTGGGAGCAAGCTGAACTGCCCGGGAAAGTTTGGTGGTTATGGGCGTCAGGAGAAGCTAAATAACCCTGTAACTGGTATGAAGGTGAATTCACGGTCTGGTGAGCACTGAAAATACGAGAGGGCTCTGAGACAGGCAGAGTGTGGAGAGGGGAATTCAGCTCGCTGATGGCTCAGGGCAGTGCTTCATGTCTGGAGCGGTGCAGGGACATGCTGTTGCCATCCACAGAACACCACCTCCTGCGGGCTGGCTGGGATGAGGAGGGTGCTCGGTGCTGCAGGTACAGATGAGGGATGCACACACTGACTTGGCAAGAGGAAGTCTGTACCCCTGGC
>JAVHNF010057381.1:29586-39775 GCA_034783455.1 Micropsitta finschii
AGGAGCGCTCCTCCCTCCAGCCCGGGTGTGGAGCTGGGTGTGGGAGAGCCCAGCCCGATCCCACTTCCCAGGAGCTCCTGACCCGTGGCACCCTCCATATCCAGCTGCAGCACCCATAGGTCCAGGGTGGGATGTTGTGGACCCTCAAGGGGGTTTCTTCAGGACCCGGGCAAGGGGTGCTTAGTGGAATGGTACCATGGTATGAGCCCCTCTCCTGTGAGGGGCTGGGAGGAAGAAGCAGGAACTTTTAGCTTCCATACATGGGAAACTGTCAAAAGCCAGGTGGCAACACCAGCTTTTGTCTGGTATTTCCAGAAAAACCCGGCAGGACCTGGCATCCCAGGGCATAATTTATTATGGAAAAATAAAATAATAAAGTCCCAATCCCTTTGAGGCCTGAGTCATAGAAGCATCTTCTCATTAAAGCAGCTCCACCTCTCCGCATGGTGTTTGCCAGCACCGTGCCCGGATGAATCCACTCCCCGAGCCGGCTTGCCCAGAGCAGCCCTCCTCCTCCTCCTGCTCCTCCTCCTCTCTGCCCATTCACCCCTCTCCTCCAGCACCCCTTCCCCTATCTGGAGGAGCATGAGCAGTTCCACATGTCAAGCCAACTTCTCCCTTCTTCAGGCCAGGGGGTTGTTTTGTTGGCATGTTTTGTAGACAAATGTCTTCATCTCTTCACCCACCTTCCACCCTCTGTGCTATCAAGTTCCCTGGGCACGGCCCTGGCTCCCACATCCCCTTCTCCCGGCCAGCCACGTGGTGTGGAGGTGTGTGTGTGGTATCTTTCCATGGCTTGAAGCTCTCTTCCAAGTGGCCCTCTGCAAGCAGGGGAAGGAGAGGAAGCTGCTGCTGGAGTAATTACCATCTGCATGTCCCAAAGGCAGGCAGCAGATGTTAGCAGAGGAGGACTGCATTGGAAGAGGGTGAGGGAAC
This sequence comes from Micropsitta finschii, assembly GCA_034783455.1. Taxonomy (NCBI): domain Eukaryota; kingdom Metazoa; phylum Chordata; class Aves; order Psittaciformes; family Psittacidae; genus Micropsitta; species Micropsitta finschii. Next base: position 30,523 of record JAVHNF010057381.1, read on the forward strand.
CGAGACTGAGGAGAGAGGGTCTGATTTTAACTCTTGATTGCATATGAATATTTGTTACAGAAGCTCAGTAGGACAAGAATCACAGTTTTGCAAAGTAGATCCATGCGCTTGGAAACTTTGAGAGGAAGCTTCTTTGCTGGCTCTCGCTGTGTTTTCAGTCATTCGCTCCTGCTTTTCTCAGCCTTTTTCTATGCTGCACTATTTAACTTTCCTTGCTAAATAGCTTTCCTTTATATCCTCCTTCCTTTCCTTATTCCCACAGACCCATCATTCTTTGTTACCCTTCTGGACTTCCCATTCTGCCTTTGATTCTGCCTTGATTTTCCTTTCCTTTCCTCCCCCCCCTTCCACCTCCCTTCCATTATCTTACTCTCTTTAGTTTTCATTTTCCCATTTGTCTGTGGGCTGATATTCAGATGAACGCACTTCTTCCCCTTAAAGGAGGTCATGAATATTAGGATTTTTCCATCAAACAATGAAATATGGCTCAAATTACTCTAAAGAATAGGGCCCTTTTCATAAACCACCTGCTGGTTCTTTTGAAAGCAAGCACAACCACTCGCCTGCGTGCTTCGAGCAGTTGTCTCTCATCTCCACCTCGCCAAGCTTTGCCATTCCAATTCCTCCTTCTGAATTTGTTGCTCTTGGTGGAGCGAGTCTGCTCTTCCCAGGCTGCCAGCACCCAACGAGTCTGGGTTTGAACAGGTTGGGGCAGGATGATGATTCTGGCAGGATCCTCGCTACTTTGAATGATGGTTTGCGATTGTGTTTTATTTGATTGCGGTGTGCTTGTTTGGAGGTTTTAGTTTTGTTTTCAACAGCGTTTAGGTGTGAAGCTCATTACCTCTCAGCTTGACTGCAAAGGGGATCTCATATTCAGATGGAGATGCACAGGCACCCACCTTCTCCTTGTCTTGCTGGTGTGGACCAACCCTCTTCCCTCATCGTAAGGTGTCTGGCTCAGGCATGGACACCAGCCAGGGCTCTGGTTATACCCTGAAGCCCATGTGTGCACTGAGGCTGAGCTGAGCTCTTGTTCCAAACTGATCTATCAGGGCTGATTTTAGTTCACTGCTGAGGCTGGGGTGGAATTTGTCTGGCTCTTCCCAACGATTGAGGGCCATCCTGCAGCACCCCAAGGATAGATCTGTGCTGGAGGGAGACCCCAAGCCAGGCAGGTCCCCTTCCTGCTGTCTCCTTCCTCCCAGCTACATGGCTTTGGAGAAGGAGCTGTGAGAGCAGTGGCTGCAAACACCCTTCTCCTGAGCCTCGGGAAGCCAGGGGTGTGCTCCATGACATCCTACATTGCCTGTGGTCCTGGCTCTGCCCTGCCTTTGTACCTCTGCTAGTAGCCCATTAGTGAGGATGAGGAGGGCCGTGGAGCTGTGCCCTGTGGGCCTGGAGAGCACGGGCAGAAGGGTCTGTGCATTCCCTTGGGAGCTGCCGTGAGGGACGCGTGGGCAATGCCAGAGACGGGGACAACAGAGGACACCAACTTGTCTCAGACTTGTGTTTTCAGTCCAGCCTATTTATAATCCTCATAGTTGCTATTTTTTCCCCAGTTGCATTGCTGCATCCTGTCCTCGCTATCTTCCATCTTCCCTCAGCAAACCTCGCTGTTTTCCACGTGCCTGTCCTGGAGGCACACAGCATCGTCCCTCTGGGGCAGGCACTGCTCTTCTCCAAGGAGCCATCTCTCGGTGGTGCCCTGCTTCCAGGCGTGTGTCCCAGCCCTCTCCCACCCGGCCCCACGTTTCCCTGGGCACACACTGCATGCACAGCCTGGGCTCTGTGAGCACCGAGTTTGTTTTGCCAGGGTGACCTGTTTAATCATCTCATTTTCTGGTGGCCGTTTATTCCTCGTTTCCACGGTTACAGCCCCATTAAGAGGAGAAGCAATAAGGCAGCGAGTCAAACAGGTAATAAAAACATTAAAGCCATGTGCGCGTTGGGAGGGAGCAGCAGCACTCACTGAGATGAGACGGGCCCTGCCAGGGAGCCTGAGCACAGTGTGGGACCACCCTGTTTTAATTCCCAGCCTCTGCAAGAGCCTCACTGCCCGCACAGCATCCCACAGCATCCCACCCTGCTGCCTTGGAGCGTGCTGCCACTCGGGACAGGATCACTGCTGCCAGTGTGCATTTTTCCATTGCTGTGCTGCCAGTGTAGAGTTGAGAGTAGGCAAAAGCACTTGAAATCAGAGTATTTTTGCAACTGTATTTTATTCCAAATGTATTTTAAGTCTCTGGCAAAACTTATAATGTGCGGTTTCTGCTTCGTTACTGTGATGCTGGTGGACCCAAACATTGCTCTGCCGTGGTACCGATACTCTGAGGAGTGCAGCCCTGCAGAGTTGGGCTCCTGCACAGCTCCTATAGTACTAACTGTGCAAAACACTAATGTATTTACAGCCAGCTACCTAAACCTGGAACATCATGACAGTGGTTTGAGGCTTTCCTAGGTGGAGTATCTGTTTATGGAAGGGCGTGTTTCTGCAACCTCCAGGAGAAGGTCAGGCTCCATGGAAACAGGATAGCTGGATCCCTGCTCCGTGGGCTGCCAGCAGGCGACTGTGAGGTGGGAGCTGTTCAGCCAGGAGGGTGATGATCCTTATGTCCATAGGTAGAAATGAAATGCAGGGAATGCTGTGGAGAGCAGCACAGCTGGGAGTTACCTCTCCTGCTGGGAGGAATCCCCAGATTCCTGTTCTTCCATTAAGAGCTCATAAAAGGAAGGTAGGAGCTCCTCTGGAGTGAGGAGTAGGCAAAGGGCCCTGCTCTGTCCAGAATAAGGAGGTGCTTTCAGAGTAGCTCACTTTCCTCCAGGCAGTGTTCCTCAGGGGGCTTTGGTAGGTGAGAGCCCTTTGTTACTGTATGCTTGTTATCCCAAACTTGACTTTGTCACTAAGGAATTTGTGGCCTGTCTCCCTTGGGAAGTCACGGGCTGGATTTACTCTTGGGCATAAACCCATGACCTGACTACAAAAAGCCAGCAGAGTTACTTTTCCTTATCATTTCCCAGTACCCACGGAGGTGCTGGATCTCAGGTGAAGGGATGTTAGTGAGCAGATTGACGTTTTTAATACCTGTCTTTCCTGTGAGGACCAGTAGCTGTCTCTGATGGTCAAATAGAGATTGAAATAGGAATCCCTGGACACCGCAAGCCTGAGGTTTGGATTTCCGGAGTCACGCTGCACTGGCCAGGTTCTGTTTCTTTGGGGTTGGAGGATTATCAAAATTGCCACCTCTGAGCAGAGAGAAAGGAAGAGCTCTCTGGAGGCCTGCCCTGGGCTGGAGAATACAGACCTGGTGAGGATGCTCTTTGTTCCAGCCAGTCTGTAGAATTGGTCTGGGAGCTGACTTGGCAATTCAGGGTGGAAACGATTCTCCAGGGCGCACCCCAGCCTCTCTCCATGCTGTTACAAAGGGCCCCATCCATTCCTGGGAATGGGAAGAAGGGTTTGACCTCCTTCAGGTGATCTCTGGCTATGCCGTGTATTACCCAGGGTAGCTACAAACCCTGATGCTTTATTCAAGCTGCTTATAAGTAATGGGCTTAGGCAAAACAAGCAAAGTGCGTAGCTGAAAACTCCCCTGCTCTGGGTGGGTTTGAGCTGCTGGTCACTGTCGTAAAGGAAACGATGTCCAGGGGCTGGAAGGGTTCTGGGCTTTGGATGAGGATGAGTTTCACTGTGGATGAAGAGAGGAGGTTAAATGTCTCCCTTATACAGGTTACCGTAACAGCAGAGCAATATTCAGAAGAGCAAACAAGAAGAGACAGCTAGAACCTTATCAGGGCAATGGAGTAAACCAAATCCCAAAGTGTTCCACCTGCAGCTTTCTCTGTGCAATATTCTGCCCTGTTACAGCCCCACTTTTGGGCTCTTTCTGTGTATTTCTGGCATTGTTTTGGGCTTCGTAGTTTCTCTCCTCCTGACTCTATCAGAAAGCATATTTGTGGCGAGCGTCTGTGAAAGGACCTGGCTTGCTGAGTAAATGTTCAACGTGGCAATGAGCTGCGTGACCTTGGGGGGGGAAGAGGGAGGAAAGCTGAGAGAAATTCATAAAAAGCTGAAAAAGAAAAGAACAAGGAGGAGGGAGGGGAGAGGAGGAAAAGATAAAAGGCCCGGCCTGGCTGGATGAAGTCACACAGGAGAGGAATAGCCTTTCTTGTTACAGAACATGGACGTGTAGGATTAGACATCTCACAGGGGTCTGATTCTCAGCTGTGCTGAGCACTGACACTTGGAAAAATAGGCCCATTTAAGGTGACTCAAGTTGGGCAACAAAAGTCAGTAGTCACTTTAGATCATCCTGGCCTGTGTTCAGAAGGGTGAATTCTGTCCTTGGCGAAAGGCCCAAGGGAGAGTTCTGTGTACTGTTCCCGTTCCCAGAATAGGACCTGGGGTGGCTCCTGCACCTCGTGCTGGTCCTTTGGGGCAGAAACCACTGTTCCCCAAGAGGACTGAGCCTCTGCCTGCACTCCCCTGGCAGTGGACAGTGGTCACTGCATTGAACTGGGGTTGTTCTTTGGTGTGGAAACAGGGCATGAATTGATCCGTGGAGCTTGGGGGGGGGCAATGTGGGTGTCTAGGACAGGAGCTGGATGGAGCGAAAGCCCCTGTCCTCAGTGCAAGGGTGGTGAGGAGCAGCAGTGCAGGTTTCCCCAGCACCCACAGGGTCTGGCTGGTGTGTGAGATGGAGATGTAGATACTTGCTTTTGGAAACTAGCAAGGATCTTGATCAGAAAACACCACAAAAGCACTGTTCTGAGGAAAACACATAGGGAAATTTGAGTAGGATCATGCTGCCATTGCTACCAGAGACCAAGATGTGAAGTCCAAGAGTTTGGGTTTCCTGAACTGGCTCGTTTGTGCTTGAAGGTTTTTATTTCGGTCCCACAGCTAGTCCTGGATGATCTAAACTGGATGTTAAAATGGTGTTACAGGGATTGGAGGGAGATGAGCACTGAGTTTCTAGAGGCCTGTGCTTTTTTCTGTATGGGATGTTCTTCTTGCTGGTCCATAGTGTTGTGATTACACCAGCACCAGGAAGCCCCTTGGTCTTGCAGCTGCAGCCATCAGCTCTCTGCTGCCCATCCATGAATCACAGGAGGGATCTGGGCACCTAGAGATCTGCTGGAGCAGAAACCTTTGCGCTGGTCACCAGGCAGCCGATGGCTTCTGCTGGTTTTGTGTTGTTTGAATGCATGAAAAATGGTCAGAGGCATTTAGGATCCCCTTCCAGCCGTGTGATTGCTTCAGCTCCCCAGATTCTCTTCATTTCCGACAGGGAAGTCTGACTTCACTGGCATCAGCACTTCAAACCCGCTGCTCACTGACAGAAGCATTTCAGAGTGTGGGTCAAGGGCTGTGCTGAGCCTTCATTTGTGTTTAAACAAGGCTGATTGCCATTCTTCGCTTAAAATAAGAGCTACACTAATGATCTTTGCATACACATCTTTACATGTTCCTTCCTTTGGGGGGGGGATGAGTTCTGTCTGTAAGCCTGGAAATCGGAGGATTAGGTTTTCCTGGCTCGCATGGGAGAGCCCTGCGGTACGGAGGAGAGCTGGGTTTGATTTCTTTCCAGTTGGAGTGAGTGAAATAGTGGGGAAAAGTCTTGTTTGGAGATGACCTCAAAATAATTCCTGTAGCAGTGCAGTGTGATGTCAGCCAGGCAGCATGCAGCTGGGTGGAAGTGCAGACAGCGGGGCACGAGTGCCTGACACAGGGGAAAACCGGCATAAATACAAGCCATGCATCCAAGGCTTTGGGAGGAACTAGAGTAAAGTCACCAGTGCAGATGCCAGGGCAAGGAACTGTAACTGTACATTTAATAGCTTTGGATGTTTGCTTTTATGTGACAGTTGCTGTGCAGGCAAACAGATTGGAGAATTCCAGACTTGCATGGATTTCAGGGGTTTTATTTCTGTGTGTTCGGCACAGGACATGAGTGGGATGGGAGCACAGAAGGGGGTAAAACAGCAGGAGGAAGGGCCCTGTGCCCTGCTCCTCCCTGCCTGTGCACCCTGGTTTACCCATGTGTGTTCACTGAGCTGAGCCTTCCCCTCTCCCTCCTGTCTCCTGGCTCTGCCCTGAAGTAATTCAGCCCCCAGACTCTGCTCCCCACCTCTCCTCGCATTGTCCCGTGCTCCCAGGAGCATCCTCTGTCCCATTCCCATGTCTGCACATCCTCTGCCTCCCCAGCGATGGGCAATGGTGCCTGTCACTATCCTGTTCGGTTAGGGAGCTCTGCAGCCCCTGTGCTGAAAGCCCCATCTGGAAAGCAAGGGGCTGTGTCCCGTGTTCCTGGCCTTCCTGGAGTCCCCTGCCTGGTTCCGGGCTCAGCTGAAGCTGTCCAGAGAGAACAGGGAGGCAGAGGCATGTTTTCCCAGTTTATTCTCCAAAAGGAAAGCCTGCAAGGGGTGAGGGGCAGGCTCCTCGCAGCGAAGGTGTTAACAAATAGCAGGTGATTAAACATGACAAGCAGTGACATTTCTGTGTGGGGTTCTCAGTACCAGCAATGCCAAGAATGAAGCTATAAACCCTGACATTTTGTGTTATGCACTGAGGTTTTTAATAGACATCTTTCCCTCCCTCCCCCCTGTTTATTTCTTTTATTCCTTTTTTCCTCTGCTGTCCCCTTCTCCCTTTCCCTCTCCTTTCTCTTCCTGCCCCTCACCCTGCCCCATCCCAAATGCCCCCACCTCCTCTTCCCATCCTTCCTTCCCTGCCCTTATCTTTGCTCTCTTGCTTTACCAGACCCATTTGTAGGATGGCCTTCACTTTTCCTTTTTGTTCCTCTCTTCCTCCCTATTTTCTTGTTACACTTTTCCAAGCATTTCGTGGCATCATTCCCCCCTTCCTTTACTTTTTCTCTTCCTCCTCTTAACTCCGGTCTCTGCCATATGCACACACGCTCACAGTCTTTCTCACACATCCTCACTCCCACACTTTATTGCACACACACCACCACTTCCAGCACACTTCCCTGCTCTCCCCCACACGCTCCCGCTCTCTCCTGCACCGTCTCTCACATGCGCTCGCACTTGCTCTTTTCTTTCTGTGCTTCCCTTCTCTTGCTCTTCTTTGTCTTTGTTACTCCCTTCTGCTGTCATCCTCCCTCTTGTCTGTTCTTTTCCACTCTCTCCCCTTCTCCCTCCCTTGCCTTTCTCTTTTTGGGGCCTGATGTAATGCCCTAACCATGGGCAGCCAGGCCAGTTGCTTGTCAGGGAGCAGGTGTCCCACCCCTGAGTGATGTTTTTGTTAATAACACTTTTGCCCTGACTCAGAAGCCAGCGTTTTGGAGATGGGCTGCTGGGGTTTTTTTAAGGCCAGGAGCTGAGGAGGCTGTGCTTTTGGGAACAGTTGCTGGGTTTGGACCAAAAGGACTGCAACAGTTGTTCTGCTGAGCGAGAAACGTTGGAACAACTGCAGATTCCCCCTCTCTCTCTCCATATCTATCCAAAGGGCGTTTGGAGGTGACAACCAATGCACCGGCCCCCTTGCAGCCAGCTCTCATTGGAGCCAACAGGCTGCTGCCGGCTCTTGGCTTTAGGGACAGGGCACTCGTGCCACCGGAGTTGGCCTTCTGTATGAGAAAAGAACTTTCCTTTGCCTTTGTATCTTCTGCTGATGGGGTTTGGGCACCAAATTAGCAAGATGGGTGACCAGATCAATCAAAGACAGCACAGAGCATTCAAACACAGAGCTCTCCTCCATATCACCAGGTCACCTCATCTCCAGGGCTCGGTAGTGATGGCCCAACTACACGATCTGAACATAAGAAAGTGGTCTCCAGACACAGAAACACACAAGGGTTTGAGGGCAGTCACCTCCTCCCCAGTGCACGACCTGCCTGGCTCACTGTGTGTAACCATGGAGAGGCCAGGGGCCGTGCGTGATGCTTCCCACCCGGCAGCATGCAGTGGTGTGGGCTGGCCCGTCAGAGCCTGTCTGCTGTGCTGAATCAGCCTGGCTGTCAGCGCCAGGGTCTGAACCCTCCCCATCTGGCTGGCCCCAGTGACAGTCATATTGCAAAAGCTATCATGAAACGTTGCTTGGGGACTTGAGGTATCTCCAGAGGCTCTTTGAGCTGCACTGGGATTCCTCCGCATCCAGCTGCGGGTGTCTCTGCCTCTCCCCAGGTCCCTGGGGAGGGTCCGTAGGGAGAATCCTGGAGAATTACCAAGCACACACAGTCTGTGCTGGCCACATCTGTACTGGGAGCATACAGGCCAGGGGAGAGGCTCTCATGGGTGAACAGTGGGGACAGAGGCTGGAGCAGCTCCCGTGTGCAGGAGGTCACTGAGGCTGCAGTGTAAAGGGCTCAGCAGGTATTTGAAATGAGTCCAACCTAAACCGCAGCTTCGGTCCCAGGATTTTCCCTTCCTTGACTCTGCAGTAGCTCTGAAATCAAAATACTTCCCCCTCAAGACCCTGCCTGCCCTAAAAGTGCCTCTCCCTCCCTGCCCACCCAGGTCTTATTGACCAAGCACCACAGACAGTGGCTGCAGCTTCAGTTGCCAAGTAGGGCAGATCAATAGAGATGTGCTGTGGGATTTTTGGCAGCTGGGACATCCCTCCTCCCCTCCCACCATCCCTCCAGCAACCAGCCAGCATCACAGTGAAAGCAGGTGGAGCAAAGCCCCATCTTTTCCTCTTACTTTCTCCTTTACGTCCTGCACCGCACAGCCTGAGTGTCCACCCCCCCATGCTCGCTCCATGAGCCCTTCTCTGCTGTTACCAGTGGCCAAGTTCACCCTTTTGTACACTGGGGCATTCCCATGGGTCATTCCAGCATCCCCAAGAGCAGGATTTGGCCTTTATTGTTCACAGTCTTCTTATTTAACAAAGGCTTCTTCCTTGCCTGGATCCCAAGTACCTTCCCTCTGCCCTTCTCCCCACTGTGGCCATCAGTGCTGCTGTACTTCCACAGGTGGGGAAGACAAGGCACGGTGACTTGAAGTGACTTCCTCAAGGCCAGATTGGGATTCAGAGCCGGAGTTGGGGTTAGGAACCATGTTTTTGGCTGTCCTTTGCCAGCACTTAGCCCCTTGGCTGTGGACCCAGGACAGTGCCGCTTCCCACAGGAGGCTTTCCATGGTGCCCCATCTGTGTGGGTCCAAACGCTGTGGGCTAGTTTATGAACCAGGGAACCAGAGGCAGAGGAGAGCAGTGAGAGAGTTATCATAGCTTTTTGATTGCTGTAGCAGTCAAACATCATCTCAGACAGTCCCCAATTCTTTAATG
>JAVHNF010057382.1:4927-15475 GCA_034783455.1 Micropsitta finschii
TCAAGCCATTCGGTTTGAATGTTGTCCTCATCCTCTTTCTCCTCCATCATCTGTGACAACATGGATGGGTCCTGCACACAAACAAAAGGGAAAGAAGTTCAGGTTATTGGGTAGTTAGCTCAGCATGAGGAATTTAACTCAGTAACTTAGTGCCGCAAAGAAAATCAGAGGACTGGAAAGCCTGCCTTACGAGAAAAAGCTGAGAGAAGTGGCTTTGCTTAGCCTTGAGAAGAGTGCTTAGGGGAGACTTTATTACTTTATCACCATGTTCCAGTGTGTAAAAGGTGGCTAGAAAGATGATAGAAACTCCCTTTTTACAAGAAGTCACATGGAAAAGAGAGGGGTAATGGGTGTAAGTTATTCCTGGGGAGATTCAAAGTTGACACAAGGGGAAAGATTTTCACAATGAGAACAGTCAGCCATTGGAATAATCTCCCCATGAAAGCGGTGGATTCCCCAGTATTGGACACTTTTAAGATTCAGCTGGACAGGGTGATGGGCCATCTTGTCTAGACTGTGCTTTTGCCAAGAAAGGTTAGACCACATGAACCTTGAGGTCTCTTCCAACCTGTGAACTTCATTGCTGCTGGTTTTCCTGCCTGCCTTTTTACGTTTGGGTTTTTTGACTATCATTCAATGAAATGTCTTTATGTAAGAAGCTTGGCAGTATTTGTTCAGCAGCAACTTGCTTCCCAAAGATGTAGTGCATTAACTCAGTAATATATGCAACTGCTCCTATAATCCTTTTCTGTTTCCATTCTTGTTAATAGTAACCTTTCAGTATGAGCGCCTCTCTACAGCAGAAATACTATCAGGGAAAGAAATGGAAGTGAATTTCTACTGAACATTCAGTTTGAGTAGTGTATTAAGACTGTTTTCAACAGCAGATGAAAAAAATGTGATGTGCATGATAAGAAGCAAAATTAGTGTCTTCTGTGGTTAATTTTATACAGCTCCTTTTAGATGAACTGCTAATGATATGTTAAAATCCTTAGCTTTTTGATGCAGAGCTAGGCAATATTAAGTATTAGAGTACTGAGATGATAACCTTAAGCAAGTGGAGATGTTATATTGGAGGCAGCTGGTGAGGTATTGTTTTGTGGTTAATTTATTTCTGAGTCTTTTTGCTGTGTGTTCTGCTCACATTTTTAGTCTTGTTAATTACTAATATAAATACAGGAGGAGGGGGGAGCTGGAATTTGAGTATTAGTCCTGTAAGTGGTCTTGAAGTTTTCCAGTGGCTTAACTATCAGTTCTGTCCCTCTTACTTTCAAATACTGATGGCTTTTCATCATGTCTTCCCAGATCACTTCTGTCAGTTTTAAAAGAGCTTCTTAGGAGGCCTTCGTTTTCTCTCCTTTTCCCATGCTATCCTTTGAGCAATGTGGAAGGCTTTATATTTACTTCCTACAATGATGGTTTAAAAGGAAACTTTAGCACTGTTACAGTGATAGGAGAAAAAAAAATGGTTTAGTTCTACATATAAGAGGGGTAGGGATTCAAAATACAGATGGTTTCACTACTGTTTCTAATATATCAGAGGGAAACTGTGCATTCTGTTCTTGCTTTGTTTTCGAAACAAGACACTGCTAAGCATTGGTTCTCATATATTTCAGTCTTCCTGAAGTCTGTGGCACCATGCTGGTTCCCACTGTAATCCTGAAGCCTTTTGATATCTCAGAATTGCTTTCCGATACTTTAGCTCCTGAACAAAATGCACCTGTTGCCTGTTGTCTATCAGTTGTTTTGAAGTCTAAGCAGCCTGCTCAGGACTGTGTGTAGAACCAGCCTTAATCACACCAATTTCCTGGGAGGCTTACCATATAAATTAGCTTGCATGTAATTTAATCAATATTATTAAATTATTTTCCTGATTACTACTGTTTTCCCTTTTGTGAACTATATTTAGCTCTAGGTACAAAATACAAATTGCTGGCTCCCACTTGGATGTTTTAGATGACTTTGTTTTTCCTGGTTGAAAACCTTCACCACCCCATTACCTTCTTGATCACCAGTATATCCATAAAAACAAATATTTTCTCTTCACTAGTTCTTGTCTGTCCTTGGGGCTTTTCCAGGGAGAATTGTGTATATGTGTTGAGGACTCCACATCAATATACAATAGTCAGACTACTGTGAGCTTCTTAACTGCTACTTGATTCTAGCTTCCATAGTGTTGCAGCTGTTATTGTTAATTCATTTTGGTTGAGATCAAGCAAGAAGTCTTAATAGACTGTCTGGGACAGTTCTGATGAATGGATGTTGTGAAATACAGATATGTTGAATCTCTGGCCCTTGCAGTGTGAGATAAATAAGCATTTTTGCTATCATGTAACCTTTCCCCTTTGTCTGTTTTGTTGTTTGTCCTTTGGTAATGAGCTCTTTTTAGAATGAGAGCACTGATGACAACTTCATTGACAGCAATCTTTCTGAGAACTGTTTCTCAAGTAATACTTCCAAGAAGTCTTCAGTTTTCTGAGGAACTAGGATCACGTTCAGGTAGTAATTTTAGCATTGCCTAAGCCTTTCACTTTCTAGGTGTTAGGCCTACTTCCTTTTTTGATTAACTTGAAGCGTGTCTTTGTGCTAATGCACAGGGCTGGCAGGGGTCTGATTGTTGCTCCTTTGATCCTGTGTCTGTACCTGCTTCTTGTACCTTGGTATTTGCTGTCTCAGGTAGACAAGATAAGAGTTGGGGCTTTGAGGAGTTCTCAGGTGTAAATCTAAGTACAAGGCGAGTTCACTCTAGCTTCCCCATTTTCCCTTCAAGAAGAGAAACCTCCTGTTATGTGTGGGTTGATGGAATAATCCCCCTTCAAGGGCTTCTGTAATAGATTTGGAGTAGATGGTGTGCAAATGTTTAAATGTGTGTGGCTTTTTCTAAAAAGCTTTCATGCTTGGGTAAATGGGGACTACTGGATTAGACTTGCCCAGTGTTCAGAGGCAGGAAGTTAGGATTGTGCTTCAGGTGTATCTCTTATCTCCACGTGATACAAATTAATCTTTAACACTTAAATGAATCCTTACTGTTGTCAGACTGTTCTTACTGCACATACTCCTTCTAGGTTGTGTACTTTGAGATATCAGTTCTAGTTGTCTGATTGAATTGGAGGGTGGCTGTGGTTACAGTTGAAGTAGAGAGTTTTCTGCCAGTGTGGTAAATAAAAGGAAACCACTCTTTTAATTAAAACAATTTGATACTAAAGCAGTCTCTTTTACTGTCTTTAGATGTGTATCAGTGGTTCTGTGACTGGCATCCTTTTTTCAGCAGTTTCTGATGAGAGGTCCGTAGCTAACTGCAAGCCTGCAGAGAGTAATGGTGTTGTATGCACTTATCATCTCTTATGTTGAAGTATTTTAATGCGTCGTGATTAGGGATATTTTGAAATTAAATTTGGGAAACTTGAGGGAGGAGCAGTGCTTTTATTGTCTTGGAATGATGGTAGGTGGTGGTGAACACCTGTGGCCTGAGGAGTGTAGTGCTTTCATTTATAACTGCTTTCTTGCGTTTTACTATCTCTTAAGTATAAAACTGTCCTGGAGTCTCTAGTCAGTACTGTTGAAGATGGAGCATGCTGTCCAGCATCAGAGCTTCCCCAGTTATGCAGTGTATAATCTGCTCAGGTTCCATGAAACAGTGTAGTGGCCTTCAGATCTGAACTAAGGTCTGTGTTGGAATTTTGTTTTAGCGTTTGACTTGTGGGTGTTTTTGTTGTGTGTTATTTGGCGTTTTTGAAGTATTAAATGTAATTTTAGATCTTGGGTCTGTTAAATATTTAACAGGCCTGAGTATAACCTTGTCAAGACTTTGAGTAGGTACTGCCTAGTTAGTCAGCTATCTGTCTAAAGTTAGGTTTTTCCTTTTTCACTAGCAGACTATTACTGAACTTAAAGGGCTTTATCAGCAGAACACCGAACACTGACATCTGCGTATAGAAATTAATTCTCTGTTAATAAAGCAGTAGTGGGCATTTCAGTGCAAGTGTTTTGTCTGCCTCTTCCATTTTTTGATGGGTCTGTTGGATTTGTTGGCGAAAGGCAGCTTTGTTTAAAAGTTTTTGTAATTATCTGCAGTTCATTCAAATTGGCAAGATAATGCCAGAAAGCATTAGGCTTACTACTAGGGCTTTTTGACATCAAAAAAGAAGATCCTTCATTTTGCCATGCTTACATTAATTATGTGTGCTGATCAATACAGAACATGAGTATTGCATTGTCTGTGCTTCTTTAAAACATACTCGCTACAGTTGTGCTGAAAACTTACAAGTACCTTAAGAATAAATGAGAAAGACCTAGGTTTGTTCCAGGTTTCTGAAAAATAATCTGATTTTGCTTTTCTAGTTACAGTTTAAAGCAGTGATTTTACCAAACCTTTACATTAACCTGTTGTGTATTTGTTTAAGGGCAAATTCAGGCTGGTGAATTATAAGTGATAAGGGAGGTCTAGTCTCTTTTTCTTGGAGTATGTTGGGTTTTGCCTTTCTCTACTGTTGCTTCTTGTCATGATGACTTCATTCTCTCGTTAGTGGTTCAGGTGGAGTATCAATAGTTGGTAAGCATGCCTTTTAGTTATAGCAATGGAGTCTCCGTTGTAAAGTTGAAGTTAATGAATTGTGCTATTCGTTAACCTAAGTTTCTGTTCACTTTAATTTTCATTAAATGTTGTAATAACTACAGGTCACCTAGCTGACTTAAATGTAGCTGTTTTCTAATGAAATGGAATTACAAACAAGTGAGTTGTAGTGAACTTTCTTGTAGGGTAGCAAATAGTGTAGAAAATCCTGAAGTAAGAAAAAAGGCATGAAGAATCTTTCTCCTCTTCAAAATATTTCACTGACTTACTTAAGCTTAGATGGGATTTTGATTAGTTTTGAAGTAAGATCTGAAACACTGGATTGAGAGGTTCAGTTTTGAGCATCCGTGTTTATACTGTAAAGGTGTTTGTTCTCATTAGGTACAATGAAGCAAATCTTCCATATAATTGCATTAGTGTTATGTGACATTAAAGCTTAACTGGCTTATTTTAAATATCTTGCACATCAATTTCTTTTTAGATTGTGGAAATTGAAAAGGTCACGAGTGCAGTTTCATATTCCAGGGTGAGAGATTTAAATTTTAGTACAATATGTACAGAATTAATTAGGAAACATGGCTAAAAGAGAAAGGATGTTGAATGCAAATTAGGGTGCTCATTAGAGTGCAGAAGCTGAAGCATCCTGAAGTATTGTGAAAATTCGATTGAAAATGCAGAAAGCACCTTGATTGATTTTTATTTTTTTTTTTTTTTAATTTTTTTTTTTTTTGGTTAATACTAAGTTTTATGTTCTTAAGTAGAAGTTACTGTAATTGTTCTTCAGGATGTAGAATTCAGATAATTGTTGTAAGTCACTCCAAAAATGTGTTGCCTTTTTAATGTATTTCTCTAACCCATATTTTTGGTTTACAGGAGATTGATGAAGCTTGCAAAAGGATAAAACGTGAAATCGATGATTTAGGCCCTGAAGTTGGTGACATCAAAATCATTCCATTGTATTCCACCCTTCCTCCACAACAGCAGCAAAGGATTTTTGAACCTCCTCCACCAAAAAAACAAAACGGAGCAATAGGAAGAAAGGTAAATAGTACTGTTTCAGTATGCTGCTCAGTGTTAGCTACTCACACTTGTGTGGGCAGTTACATAGGAGGTTTAGCTGTTTTAAATGTATTTGGATAGCAACAAGTAGAAGTGTTTTTTGATGAAGCCTAAACAGTCCATATTAAAATGTCCAGTTCAACATTGCATTAAAATGTTGTTTGTTTCTTAGTGCAATTCAGTATTATGGCTTCCACCTGTAAGGCATGAATATTCTAATAACAGTTTGGGAGTGATATTTATTTACCTTTTCTAGGAGAAATATGCTAAATCAGGTTCAGTATTGAACTTGACAACCATGTGATAATTACATGGAGGGATGGGATTTTTTTTCCCTAAGGAATTATTGAGACATTAGTTTTGTTTGGGGTTTTTTGTTTTGTTTGGGTGGCTTTTTTGTGAGTGTGGTGGTGTTTTGTTTAAAAACAAATAAAAAAAACCCCTGCACAAAATGGGCTCTCTTCAAGGGATGTTATCAGGCAGATTATTTTGTGTCTCAAGGTTTATGAGAATGTGCAAATTAAAACAAGTACATTGAAATTAGATATTTTCTGTAGCAGTAAGCAAGGAATTTAGGTTCTTTCATTGTGCAAAATCGACTGAGAAACTGGAAAACTTGACATGGAGCTAGTGAATGCTCTTCATAAAATAGAGTTCAGTTCTTGAATGGTCACATAAAAAGGTTAGAAACTGGTTATTTCTCTAAAACTGAGCATTTGAAAGGAGTCTTTATAGAGCTTACCCAGGTTAGATGCTGTATGAAACAGCATTAACAGCACTAATGCTGTATGAAACACCATTAGTCTATGCAGAGTTTGTTCCTTGATTTATTTGCCTTTTTCTTTTTTGTGCAGTACAATGCATGTAGAATACTAGTGATAACTTTCTAGAGTTCTGGAAGAATAAATCACTTAAATTTGCTGAATGGTTCTTTTCCCTGTTGAAGTTGATTGCAGAAAGCGTTCAGTCTGAAGTCATGAAACTAATGCTGCAAGAAGATTGTATTAGCAAATGACTTAAATGAATGCAATTGCTTTTCATTGATGAACAAGGGACAGCTCTGTATATTTCATTACGTTTTCATTCATGTTTAAAACTGCACACTTCAAAATAGGCAGTTCCTGGTTTTCCTGATAAGAGGGTAACAGATGCAGTATGTAACTTTCATTATGTTGAACTGACAAAGCCAGTGCCAGTGTCTTAAGAGGAAGACACTCTCTGTGTAGCTATTCCACTACAAGAAAAATTGGCATGCTGGAATGTTATTAACTGTAGGCGAAAGCAGGGACAAAATACATAAGCAGTAATACAGTTCAGACCCATGAAACCATTGGATTTCATTTGTTTGTGTGTGTTTGGGGTTTTGTTTTGTGGAGGGTTTTTTTGTTTGTTTTGTGGTATGTATTGGCATTCGGTTACCACTTGTCCTCTGCCTGCTGTGGCTAAAATATTCTGGCTTTTGTATTCTGTTTCTCATGTTCTTAACAAACACTGTCGATGAGTGAAAGCATGTAAATTTGTTTAAATGTTGTTTTGTCTTAGTGATTGAGGTATGTAAAGTAGGACCATGTGCCTCTGTGACTCTGCTGTCTTAGAAAATGTCTGCTTTTTCAGTCTCCTGCAGGAGTCGAACCTAGTTTTTTAGGACTGCTGAGGAGTGAGTGAGCTAGCAGGAGGTCTGAATTATTTCAAAGCTCTAATGGTCATAAAAAGTGAAGTGCTTGCTGAATCAGTATCTTCTGAGCTTTAACTTTGTGAAAGAAAAGAAAGATGCTGGAAGTTGTGTGGCATCTTGCAGTAGTAGTGATGGTAACAGCTAGTACTGGTAGAGCTTGGTAACTTACCACTTTCGTCTTTTAGGTGTGCTAGGCAAGATCAGTTATCATTGCAAGAAAACTTAAAAGTAATAATAAGATTTAAAAATGCTTATAAATTGGTTATGGCTAATCAGAGTATTTATATTGAGGAGGAAGATGAAGATGACTTACACAAGGAGCTTTCCTATTCCACTTTCCTATCTTACCCCTTCTTTTTAAGCTGCATTTCAGTTTGTTTCAGGGGTCTTAAGCATTACTAGTTAATACACATGCAATATAGGTACTATATATATTTTAATATTCGAAATAACTTGATTAAATCTCCAAAACTCTTTGGTCTAGCGAACTGTTAATCTGATACTCAAAACATTTTTAACATAAGCATTTCAGTAATTGCAAATCTGCACTTAAAAGCGTATTAGCTACAATTTATTATTTTACGTAGTGTTAATTTAATTTGTTTAATTTCCAGGTGTCTTTGCACTTAGATTTGGGCTTGAAAGACGTGGCAGAATTTCCTCAATTATTTTTAACATTTCTTGTGTTTTTTCACTGGTTAATTACTGTTTTCAAGTACAGTGATGTTAACACTTGAGATCTGTACATATGACAATTGCTGTATGAATAACTGCTTTTCCTTCTACCTCTGGAAAGTTCTGTGTGATTCAAGAACAAGTGAAATGTCTCGTCCTTTGTGCACAAAGCACACTAATACTATTGAGTTACTGATATTGAAGTGTCCTAACAGAAACTGGTGATTAAAGGCAGGCCTAAAACCTTTTGACGCTGCGCAGTAATTGGTGTTTGTGAAGAGCCTGGATATGGGTGGTTGTATAGATTAGTAGATCTGGAAAAAGCTGAGCCTTTTATGTAAGTTACACTCTTAACAACAAGCTGAATGTGACTTGACTGGCCTTGCAACATGGGAGATGCAGCATGCATCTCTCACAATTTTTTTTTTAATGGAAATATATTGTCCTTTTGCGTCAGCAATTAGTTTTTGTTTGAGGAGTTCTAAGTAGGTGGAATACCATAATTCCAACTTAATTTCAATTTTTCTTTTCTACTGAATTGTTGCTTTCAATATATAGTAGCATCTGGGCAAGGTTAGGCCTGAAGTCTACTTAAGCAAGAGACAAGCTGTAAGTAACAAAAAGCAGGCTTGCAAAGTGATGAGGGAGAAGGAAATCAGCAGGATTATCAGTCTAGTCCAGCACTGGTTTCTTTGTGATTGTGAACTGTTAGGGGTGTCTTTTGATTTGCAAAACTGAAAACAGTGATGACATAGTACTCTGAAGAGCATTAAGAGGTGAAATGCAAGTAGTATTCATGAAGTGCTGAATGGGTTTTGGGTCTTTACTGAGGTAGCTGGTTAAACTTGCTGGTATGGTGGTTTTAATGGGGTCTCTATTTGGATGAGAGCCAGTGATATCTGTGGGCACTGCATCTCTGGATACAGAATTTAAGTGTTGGCAAATCAAGCTTCAGAACTTGGATATCACCTTTAATTTTTACAAGACTTCAGAAAGTTTATAGGCCTTTTAGAATGTAACCTTAAGTATGTTTGAAAATCTGGTAATTTAAAAAAAAAAACAAAAACAAACCCAAAGTTGAAATGAGATAATATTGCTTGGGACTTTAGATGGAATGCATTGATAACTGCTTTATTCCAAACAAAGTAAAAGAACGTGCTGTGCTGGTACAGTTGTGTAACCTTTGATTTTACATTATTTAACCTGTTTTCCTGTTCAGGCTTTTAAAGAAAATTTAAAAAGATGGGATTAACAGAGGATGTTAAAGGGATTTGTGTAACTTGTCATTTTGTATCAGAGATCTGTGTTAATTTTAAGGAAAAAAGAAACAGAAGAGCAAATGTTTTAATTACAGAAATCACTATTCCAACACATTATTGTTGAAGTGAAGGAGAGTTTGCTGAAAATCCTTGGTGTGAGACAGGTTCAGAGCTCTTCATCTTCAGGACAAAGCTCTTTCCTTACTATTTTATTTTTTCTGCAGGTTGTTGTGTCCACTAACATTGCTGAGACATCATTAACAATAGATGGCGTTGTGTTCGTGATTGATCCTGGCTTTGCAAAACAGAAGGTAATCATTGTTTAATATCCTTTTTATAGTAGGTAAGAATCTAGTATCTGGTTTCCTCTTCCCTTTCTTAACACTGATAGGGTTTTTTCCCAATTGAAGTCTTGACCTAGGTTGGTTTGAATTTTGTTCAGTTTTTAACTCATGTTAAGTTTGCACTTGGTCTGCAAACTTTAGTTATCTAGAGCAGTCCAAACCTGTGCCATGCAGAAGAATTTTATTTAAAGAAAATAAACTTAAATACAAGGATATTGAAACTGAAATACGGACTTCCTAGATTCTTTAGAGAGGGTGGTTTTGTACCATATGTCTGTGTTTGATAATGCTCAAGTAAAACCGAGAAGTTGCATGAAAGTAAATAAAAATAGTGCTAGGAGCCACAACTTCTTTTCAGTTGTGTTAGCGTAGAAAACTCCAGCACTGAAATGAAAAGAGAGAAGTAATACTTAGGGCAGTATTGTTTCTTGTCAGCATTTATCATGTACTGTTGTAGCCCTGAAGATTATCGTTGAGCTTGTGCTGCTTGGAACATCATGGGATGTTCAGAGGAACTGATGCAGCTTGCCTGCAGACAGTGCAGTAACTAAAGGATAAAATTAGTTTAGCTTTTTTCACGAATTATAGCTGTGGTTATAACTTGGTTTCCTACACTTTTTCTTTAATACTCACATACACTGTCAGCCTTTTAAACTTTAGCAAATTGAGAGGTATGTCAGAATGTGAGTACAGCCAGTGCCTCTTCATACACAAGTTTCAGTTGCCATTTAGGCTGAGATTTGGTTTGTTTTTTTTTTTTTTTTCCCATGAGTAGTTCTTAAACTGAAAGAATCATAGAATGGTTTGGGTTGGAAAGGACCTTAAGATCATCTAGTTCCAACCCCCTGCCATGGGCAGGGACACCTCCCACTAAACCGTGTCACCTAAGGCTCTGTCCAACCTGGCCTTGAACACTGCCAGGGATGGAGCATTCACAACTTCCCTGGGCAACCCATTCCAGTG
>JAVHNF010057388.1:14008-28101 GCA_034783455.1 Micropsitta finschii
CTACCCAGGACAAGCATAAATCAAAGTTTTATAGAAAATAACTTGGTTTGGCAAGAAAATTGACAATGTTATTCAGTATTTATGTTATACTAGCTACATTTAAAAAACCTGAGATAAAGACATTTTTGACAGAATTGATTCAAAATGGGTCCCCAAACATTTCGTAATTGTCTCTAAGGCCTTTTTTTTTTTTTGTTCTTTCTCTTATTTTTTACATGGTGCTTCAACTTAACTACAGAAGATGGTAAAAGTCTTATGGAATTTATCCACAGGGACATTGCGTACTTTGTCAGAGCCCTTTCTTTTTCAACACTTCTACTTAGCTGTGAGCTAGTGATGAAGATCCATTTTCTGGACCGTGTCTCACACATATGAGAGATACGTGTAAATATAGACTTTCTGAGAAAACACTTTGCTTTGCAGTCACACTTGATTAAATCTCTTAGTTAATGATAACACATTGTGAAAGGCAGTTAATGAATTGGTCAGTATGTACTAAAAGCATCTTTTCTTTTTCTGCATGTTCCTTTCACATACCTAATAAATTATCTTGAATGGATCTGCATGATTTGCTTACCAGTCTTAGGCTAGAATTTAAGATGTTAGTATTCTGAAAAATCATTAGTATCCTGAGACTCTCTACCTGATGTATTGCCTCTTTTCCTGCCCTGTTCTGCCTTGGTGATAGTCAGAAAAGACACTCAAGATGAATTGCTCATAATAAAAGAGAGCGAGCTGGCAAGTCTTGCCCTGTCTGGAGAAGATCTCAAGCTTCTACAACAGATACCCTTCTTGGCTCTGATTTACCCATTTTAGGTGCCTCTGCACACACTGTTAGACAGAGCTTGTGGAGAGTGTATGGAGAAATGTAAATCCCACAGTTATAGGATGTAAAGGTAGCGAGGATTTTTAAATGCAGGTTGGCTTAGTACTTTCTTTGAAAACATGCTTAATGTAGCTGATAAGAAGGCTTATGGAGATATTTTATTATTTAAATGTACATAAATAGCAAAGCAATTTATAATAGTGCATTACAAATCCCCCGAGTTCCCACCTACATTCCAGCTCTTATAGTTCTTCCCATTTTCTAACTGCCTGGGGAACAGTGGATCTTGCCATATTAGTAATCCGATGACTGAAATGTAACACCACTGTATCTGACAACAGAAGCAGGTTAACCTGAGACAAACCTGAATTATATTTTTAAAATGCCACCAAGTTTTCACCAACTCAACTCATTAGCTAAAGTAAGCGCTTAGTAAAATAACTTGATTTGACATTTCCAATGTGTTGTTTAGATCACATTGTAAGCTCCTCCTATGGAAACCACTATATGCATTGATGAGGAGATATTTGGAAACTAACTCTGGATCCAGTATGCAACAAATATTGATTTGTTGAGATCTCCGGAAATATTTTCCTTACTGCATGAATGATTTGTTTTAATATCTCCATGTTCATTTCCTTTCAAATTCAGAGGACTAAATATAAATATGTAGGTTGATATCTATCTATTTATGTGACCCTGTCAATGCTACAAGAGCATTGTTAATCATTTAGGAATGCTCAGTGGTAATACAAGTTACTACAGAAGGTCATTAGAAGTATTCTAACTTAAAAGCAGTTGTAAATGCCACAAAAGTCAAGCCAGAGACAATTTATGGCACTAATGTTTATAGCTTTTAGTGCTGCAGTGAATTCTTGGGAATAATATGTTAAAATTGTCAGCATATATATATTGCTCTGTCGTTTTCCAGAAGTTTCTGGTTAAGAGGATTTGTCTGTCTCTTTGAGAAATCTTTGACCTGGCTAATCGTTTCTTGGGGAGATTCTATATAAGAATAAAATTCATTTGCAGTGCATTCAAAAGATCTTTTGAAAACTGTCCACTATTGACCATTCCTAAAACTTTATTATTTAACTCCTTTGGTGATACAAAGGGAGATGGAAAGCCTAATACTTTGATTTCTTACAGATTCCTTATTAGAGAAATCATGCACAGGACCCAGGTCTGATTTCCAGATGACAGAGTGGATGCTAATGCAAATATTACTTAAAGGAGTTCTGCAGTTGCTTAAATTGTGCTCTGCAGTTAAATTTGGTGCCATTAAGCTTCAGGACTTGGAGAGAAAGCTTTTCTCCCTGAAGATCAGATCAGAAGGGAAGACTCACCATGCTATTCCTGGTTTATATGTAAAAACCCCTGAAATCCAGAATTTACCCCTACATTATGTTTCTTCATAGAAGTGCATTTTCCAGACCCACAGATAACCTGTAGCTCCTGCTATTTGAGCTATCTGCTGAGGATGCATTCATCAAGATAAATGGATTGCTATGTTTCTAGAGGTGTTTAGTTCTGTGTATAAGAGACCATCTGTTTTCTGATAAATGTTCTTGCTCATATTTGTGGGCAGGTTATTTTACTTATGCTTTTAAGCTTTGCTTTATTTTATTGAGTTCATTTTGTGTTGGGTTTGTTTTGTTTTAGGTTTTTTGCTTGGTTTTGGTTTTAAATGCATTTAAATAAACATCATAACAAATTACCACAATCTAAAAATATAAGGCAACTGACACAGTCCTTTTTCTTTTATTTTTTTATTATTTTTTATTATTATTTGAAAGCTTTCAGTTGCTGTAGCTCTGTCAGTTTTTGTTTGTTTTTATCTCCCAGATTTTTGTGTGCGAAAGGAAGTTTGCTATGTCTTTTCCAGAGCAGTCCATGAGCTCACTCCCTGTGTCTACATATTAAGGGCTGTAACTTTCAATCTATCTCCCATGAAGTTCCTGCTCACCAAAGATGATTAGAGCTAGCCAGAAGGCATAGGCTGCTGATGAGCGTGGAACAATCACTGAACACAAGTCACAGTGCAGGGATGGCATATAAGTAAACACAGAAGGGGTAAGACCATCCAACTTTTCATGATGGACAGAAGAGAGAGTAGTATTGATGGCTTTCTTGCTGTCAGAACACAGGGCCCCAGGAAAACAAAGCTGCAAGTTACTGCTGTTTGCTACATGAATGGTGTTTTGCACAAGGAGATTAACAATGATGCATTATGGACCTTGATCCTACTTATTATGGATTTCTTTTTATAAGCAGCATAAACACAAAAGATAAAAAGAAAAAAAAAAAAAAACCAAACAAAAAACCAAACAACAACCAAAAAAAAAAAAAAAAAACCAAGAAAAAGACCAATTCATAAAATTATCTCATCTCTAGTTAAGATTGCATTGGTATCCTATATCCTGCAGAAGGATGCCATCAGGAACCATAATACACAATTAGTTAAATACTTATAATATCTGTCACATATGTCCATTAGTCAAATACTTATAATATCTGTCACATATGTCCATTAGTTGAAAGGAATCACTACGTGAGTATTAAAAAAAATATCTTGGTAGATTACAAGAAAAATCTGGTATTGTCACTTGTGTTAATTATGACTGGATAAATAACATTCCTTTTGTTTCTTAAAAAGATAAACATAATTCAGAGGTAGATTGATATTCTGGAATGGCTGTAATATTTATGAGTTTAAAATTTACAATTTTAGAATGTCCTCTAATATCCTCTTTCAAATGAACATTGCAGCAAACATTCCTGTGAGAATAATAATCCAAAAGAACGTTTGTGAAATGTGGTCACAAAAGGAGTAAACACAGACGATTCAAGTTCACCAGGAGCATACTGTCAGTACTTATCAAACAAAGGAGCTTATTTATTATCATTGCCATTATTATTATAACAAACATCTATGGAATTTTCTGAGGTATTTTCCAGAACAATTTCTACTGTTTATCATGGCTAAATATGCCAAACTTCTGAAAGAACATCAGGAACTTCTGTTTCTTTTATATTGGAACCAAATTTTGCCAAAATTTAAAACCTTCTAGTTTTTATTTTTATTTGTAAACTCTTTTGAGAGAGTTTTACAATCCCACTTTGAACTTCGGCATGGAGAAATTCCTTGAAAAGATAACCGTGTTTCTTCAGTGAGCTTCCATGCAAGAATCAATATTTTAAAACTGTCATTTTGTCACCCAGACTTTTCAGGAAAACAGTGGTAGTATCTAAAACAATAACTAACTATGACTGCCTAAACCCAGACTCACCAGCATAGAGGACTAAAGCACATGCAAAGAGAGGCGGTAGCTAAAGAAATGCTTCAGCTTTGTCTCTGAACTTCTGGGTGTTCAGTTCTTCAACCTAAATAATATTCTTTGAAACTAATTTAATTTGTTTCAGTGGAGAATGACCATACATATATTTTATGCAATGCATACCTATCTTTGGACTTAAAATCTTGACTTATCTAATACACTTGATGTAAAGGAATCGTGCACTGGAACCTCTTTCCCTTTTACTTCCCAGTCCTCTTTTCACATAATAATTTCTTACATTTAATTATACTTCAAGCAGGCAGAAATTAACAAAAACATATAAACCTACTTGTATAGACATTAGATTCTGTTTATTTTCTTCATTTCAATAGAAATAATGTGGTACATATATTAGTTATTGGTTTTGACTGCTTCACATGTTTTATGCCTGACAATAATAAGTTTGCACCTGAGAAGTCCCTTTCACTGAAGTGTTTGTGTGAAAGAGAGAGGGAGATTTTTTCACATACTATAATCTAAAGTCAGATATTTAACCAGGATAAAATGTTGTATGTTTATGGGAATAAAGTTGAAAAATCTAATTTGCTAAAATGGTAGACTTGCTGAGAGTACTAAGGAGATGCTGTACTTGCACATTGCTCTTTGCTTTTCTTCAACTCCTAGCATTGTAGCAGTATCACTCATTAATGATGTAAAATGCTTCTGCAAATCACAAAGCATTTTTTTCATTTGCAGCTTGAATTCTCATATTCTTAAAGCCCTGTAAAAGTCCTCCTCCTAAAATGTTATTACAGTTCCATGACAGTGTTATGAAAACAGTAAGTACATGAGTCAATAATTACATGAGATGCCCATATCTGTTCTTAGGACACAGCAGATTAAGCCCATAATATTTACAGACAAAAGCACCACCAAGTAGATCCAGAATGTGTTTTACATGGATGATCCTTGCATTTAAATCATATAAACTTAGTCTTTCCAAAACTATTTTAGAAAATTCTAATTTTCAATTCAGTGAAGCAGATGTATCTCTGGTACTTATAGGTTTTTTTGCATATAGTCTTGAACCTCCGAGAAATCCTTCAGAGGCTGGTGATTGTTGTTCCATGTAGGTCAACAAGACACAAGAGTCTTCATTTTCAAGTACAGGAGTTAAAGAGAAGTTTGTTCTAAATCCCATTACATTATAGAGTAGTACCAAACACACCAAAAGAAAAGAAACAAGAGAAATAGCACAGCACAGTTTACTGGAGCTAAGACAAAAGCTCTCTGGAACAAAAGCAATCCCCCACAGTAGCACACTTAGCCTCAACAGACTTGAAATGGCCAGATTACATCAAACATTTTCTTTTCATATCCCTGGGAGATTCCTTAATAAATCTGGTATGACCAGTCTTTCCATGGTGCATATAATGCAGGTCTTCAGAAAATTGTCTTGTAAACTTGAGTTTTTCCTAGTCCATTACCCTTGAGATTTCTGGATTTCCTTTATTCTGAGGCTGAATAACACTGGGCTACTGAGACTCATTAATTTGAGCTCTAATAAAGAATAGTCCAATGTTTAAATTTAATCAGCTATAAGTGAAATATGGACAATGCCACCACTCATACCACAGCTTCACTCTCTTGCTTATTGCCTCAAAAGCCTCACATTTTAGAAGCCTCAGGCATAGGGACAAACAAAACTGATTCTTACCTCTTATTCTCATGACAGGGCAAGTATATTGCTCGCTCCTATCAACATGATTGCCCTGGCACATATTAGGGCACACAACGGCAGGTTTTTATTTTCATGAAATCAAGATGCAAAGAAGGGTTTGCAAAGCTGGAAAATGTGTCTTATTCTTCAACCTGCTATTGCTATTAGCTAAGACTTGTCTCAGCCCATGCTTTTGCTTACAATTTCATAATAATTTATAATCTTTTTGTTTTAATTAAAAGGATTTTTTTGTGAAACTTAAAATGGGCAATATATGGTCAGAGATAAACCCTTCCTCAATTCAGTCATGATTTTAAAAATAAAAAAAATCATGACTGTTTTTTGAACTCTAAGGACAGTACTTTAAAATGTAATTCTTAAATCACATTCTTTAGATTAATTGTTGGTAACATTGAAAACACCCTGTTTTATAAATACAAACATGCATGACATGTGACAATTAGGATTCATGGTCCACTGAGTAAAATACAAACAAAATCACCCTTTAGCACTAGAGCTAGCCAGAGAAAACACAATCATCTATAAATAGGATGTCATAAATATATAAAAAAATGAAGTGAACAATCTCAGAATATGGAAAATAAGTGTAAGAGAAAACCACAAGTAATTTTTCACATTTCAAAAAGCCAGGTACTTCCTTTTGATGAATTTCAAGGTACTAAAAAGATTGAAGTTAAATTCCTTGGATAATTTCTGTGCTTATTAATGTAACACTTGGCTTATACCTGAAAAAATATAGATTTCCTAAGTCCTAGTAATAAAAGAGGGAACACAACTTTAAAAATTGTTCCATAACACTATGAGAAACAATTAGTTATTTGTTATTCCTAAAAAGTAATAGCTACCATTCTTTCATTATTGTAGTATACATCCTTTACTTCAAACAGAAGAAAACTGTTTTTATTAATCCTTATTTTTTCTCCTGCTTTCAAAGATATGTTCCACTATTTTGCTGAGAATTAACTACTCTACATCAATTAGTTAGTAAAAGTAGAGATTGAGAATATTTCCTAGGAGGAGTTATGTCCTTATTCTTGGCATAACTTTTACACACACACACATAAAAAAAAGAGTTTTAGAGCTTTGATTCAAAAGAACCTGTTACAAATTTCCACAGATCCTTTAGGACTCTTGTTTAAAAAATGTTTTGCTAATGTAAAAGTAAGTGCTTGTACTTCAGAGAAATCAACACTGTTGCTACTAAAGAGTTGGTTTAAGTACATTGAACTGCAAAATTGGCCTCATGTATTCAGCTACTGAGAAGGGAGTATCAGAATAAAGGTGTGATGAGGGAAAATGAAAAGACAGCTTCACTAGATGAGATACTGGATGAGGCCTTCAAATACAAAGATAGAATAATGAAAAAAGTTCAGTTGTGTAAGTAGCTGAGGTGATGATTGAAAATTAGTCTGATGAATAGCTCTGGTCCGAAACATCCAGCTGAGATACTCCAAGGAACAAAATGCAACTCTAACATTCAGAAGACCATAGTGGAAATCTGCCTGTTCTGGAGCCAAGAGTTTTGCAGTGAGGTAATTTAACAACTTGGTAGTCTTCCCAAATCCGCTATTTTCTTGTAGTATGATTAGTTAATCCAGTAAGACATTTCAATGAGCTGAACAACAGTTAAGTTGTGACCTAAGCTATAATTTCTTATGTGGGCAATGGGGAACTGTAGTCCTACAACGGTGAAACGTCAATATTGATAACTTTAATAGGGATGTAATATCTCTATCCTTCTTTATCGCAGTTGCAGAAGCGGAAAATTGAAGGAACAGAAGTGTGTTTTCTTTGGAAAGGACTCATATTGGCATTTATAAATCTGTAATATCAGATTTATATCTATCCTTAGTTCGGCAAGACTTAACAGAGTAGATTAGCCCCAGGAAAATGAAAGGCTTAAAGTATAATTAGTGCATTAAAATCACACAAAAATAGGCTTTAACACACAAGTGTGTTTTATGGTTTGGTTTGTATATCCATACAAATTCAAGTACACATTTGTTCAGAATGCCTGTAAAAAAGCTAGACAGCTCATGTTCCACTTCATCCTTAAAAAAAGAGATGTATAGAATTTAATGATGCATAATTTTGTGCTGTTCTCTGTGCAGAGAGAAGACATGTAACTACTCACTTCCAGATCAGGAAAACAATACTGTATGTGCAATGCTAAGACCATAGAAGAAGCTAAATCTAATAAAACTGTAGTAATGGGGGGCTTCAACTGTCACTGTATAAACTGGTCATATGTCGTATTGGGACAAGGCTTAGGAAGCAATTTCTTGACATTATAAGCAATTGTTTCTTGGAACAGCTTGTTCTAGAGCACAGAAGGGGAGAGGTTATGGCCCGAAGTAGCACACAGAGAGTTATTTCAAGAACTATAACTGAGCCACTAAATAATAGTGACCAAAACACAATTACATTCAGATCCTTGTGGGAGGGACTGTACAATAACATGACATTAAACTTTAGAAAGGAAGAAGTATGGGGAAATCACTACAAAAATATCTTACCAAAACCAGAATACACACGGTTGTAAAATAAAAGGCAAGCTAGAAAATTGCAACTGTGGAATCTGCAACATGGCAAATACTTACCTACCTTGCCTTAAGGGTCTCTGAAGACACAAGGCCTTCCTTAAACAAAACTGGAAGTGGAAAGGATTGGTACTATTAGAATGAAAGTCTTCTACTGCTGTGATATCAAACATACTTCTTAATTGTTGATATAGCTACATCCATTTTTATTCATGGCACTGGATTATTCATAGGTCTTTGTCCAAAATGTAACTAGTACTCATTAGTCATTAATAATACCTGTAGACCTACATAACTGAGTTTTACAGATCATATATTCTATTTTTCTCATTTATAAAAAATGGAAAATTTGGCAGCCCTCATAAGAGTTTAATTAAGTTTTCAGAGAGGCTGTGTAGTTTTGTTATTTATTTCAGTGGGAACAGATTTAGGACAGTTCAGGATAGTTTTCAGAATCCCATGTGAAACATTTTTAAGGGTTTTATTTGAATTCCGCTTCTTGCAACCAAAGAACACTCCAAATCAAATGCTTAAGATTTTATTTTGTGAAGGCAGTCATTATAACTGGACATTTTTTTATTATTGACTATATTTAAAATTGGAAAATAATGGGATGAAGAGGTACAGATAAAATGGTTTGGGAGTTGTGATTTGTTACTTTTTGATGAAAATAAGGCTGCTTTTTTTATGATGACTAATTCATATCATGTATTTCTAGTTTTCTATCTCCATCACAATTTGCTTGCATTCTAAAAAGAGAAGGGTTTTTGAATCTTTTTATGAGATAACAAAACATGAATAGAATAATAACTACGAGAAGTCAACAGAACACTTTTTCTTTCTGGATTTTTTTGTAACAATACCCATGACCCATATTTTCTGTCCTATATTTATGCTGTATTATTCACTGGTTCCTAATAATTGCTTGCATCCTTCCCGTAGGAGCTTGTAGCCTGGTACCTTCATTTTACTTTCCTTTTAAAGGTTTAGTATCCAAATCCTGGTATGGGGCATTTTCTCTTTTTTTATTTTTTTCTATTCTTTCTCTAACCTATGACATTTCTAATAAATATACACTTGAATGATAAGTGGCTCTGCGGCGTAAAAGAAGCCACTTTCAAGGTAATGCTTTTATGGTTTTCTTGCTAAGAATTTCCTTTTGTGATCTCTTTTGTCAACTAAAGAAATAATTTTAGCCAGAAATAATACCACTAAATTTTTGGGGGTAACTAACAGGTTAAAGATCCTATCCACTTGATATGACAAATTACCAGTTACCTGCTGGCATCTGAGAGCTCAAAAATATTTGCATCAGAACAATTGTCCTCTTCAGAGCCGCTCAAACAGAAAACAAAACTAACCTATAAAATGAGATTGTGAATAAACAGCAGAAAAGTCAGCTCATGACTCTGTTAATACTTATATTCTTGTAAATTTCATTATAATGTAGCTAATCTGCGCCATACTATTTTGAAATGTCAACAGTATATGCTGTACGGAGGGGAAAAAATATATAACATATCAAGAGGTAGAACAGAAGGAAAGAAAATCATCCATCTATATCTCAAGGTACAGATTCCTTGACCTCTTGAACACTTCATAAGTAGTGGTAGGTGATGGTTATCTATTGGGAATGCTGGAAAGCTGTTCCAGCTCCTGTATTAATATTTCCTCTATAGGCTGAAAGGATAGCCAGACTCCAGGCAAGAAAAGATTGCATCAAGTATTTATGTTTAATCCTAAATCAAGTTCTTTCAGAGAAACATAGTTTCAAACTAATTATTTTTCCCAGGTCAGGAAAAAGTAGAAGACCTTCTGTTGCTTGGATGTGAAAAGGTAGAACAAACATAACTCAGACCAAACAAAAATATATCTGTATCATATGCATAAAGTCAAGAGTATAACTTTCACATTAAAAATACTGAATTAATGACACCTCAGATTTACCTGTACATCATATGTTTACAACTATAAAACATCCTGAAATTGACCTGTTATTTATTTTTATTTGCTACATTTTCTTTAAATTACATACAAGGAAATTGGTTGCAATTTTAATATTGCAAAACCACAGTGTTTGACTACATATATATATATATTTCCATATTGCAGTCAGCAACATTGTTTAATAAATCAAGTGTATCTATTACATTAAAGGTTTAAACATTTGTTTCATGAAGGAACATTAAATACACAAATAGGCTTGCATATGCAGGTCTAGAACATATAAAATTAAGTATGATGTATTAAAAAAAAAAAAGAAAATGCAAATGCATGGAACACCTCATATAAATAAAACATTTCAATTCTAGGCAAGAAAAAATAATACAACACAACTGATTGTTCAGAGGGTGTGCTCTGAGAAAGCAATGAGTGTTCAGGCAACTACAAAAGACCTTTGAACAACTCAACTGAATTTTTAACATAGAGACTACATGGGTAACTTTTCCAGAATCATGAGCTCACATACATAAGAGCTGGACCCACTGAAGCTAATTGAAATTCCATTCTTCTACTTACCTATACAGAAGCAATATGGTGTGCATTTAAGGTCAATAGCAGTTCACACATGTAAAAATAACATACATACTCAACTTTGTAAAAATTGTATGGCACAAGTGAGACTTAGAGTGCTGCCTGTAGATAAAGTGGTCATGTTTTTTTTCTTAAAACAATTTGACTTCAAGTATTTATGTTTAAAAGGTTTCTATTAGGTGGTGTCTTCAGAAGAATACAGCAGATCACCAAGAGGCCAGATAGGTGAAAGATCAGTGTCTGATGAAGAGCTGTTGAAGAAGAACAGGGGACATGGCTAGGAAAGGAGGCTGTAGATAAAAGTAAGAGATATATGAGGACTCTAAAGCATAGAACAGTCTTGAAAAAGAAATTGGGGATCGTGTATCAGAGAAACCAGAAAGGAAAGTCAACGATAAAAGAATCAGTAGCATCAGTAGGTAGAACAGAGTTACAAAGAGCATCAAAATTTAAGGAGTGGAGGAGTAATAGTTCTACTTTAGGACTGATCAGCCTCTCACCGTCCCAAGGACAAGAAGATTAACACAACCAGCAGCTGCAGTTTCTGCAGAGGCAGAAGGACTTGGGGTCATCTCTTCTCAGAAGTACTCTGCCACCTTCTCTTCAGTCCTAAATCTATATCCTACCACTCCTGGTGCCTTCCTGACACTAGAAGAGGTCAGCCCTATTTATTAGTATTCCTAGTTCTCACATATGTTTGAAAAGAACCAGAGTTGTTGTAAGAGATCTTAGCAGCAAGTGATGCTGAAGTTTGAAAAGGGTTGGTAGGCTATCTCTTGCCTGCACCCAGTAGAATATACTTTCTTGCCAAATCAGGATCACAGTCTGAGATTCCTGTAGTCTGCTGTAATAAGTGTAGGTGAAAGCTAAATAACCAAACAGGTATCTTATTCCACACTAATGGTGATACGTATGGAGAATACCAGTCTTGTATTGCTAGCAATCAGCCATGTTGTGAATCCAAAAGTTTTTGCTTTGCTGAGGAACCCTGCTTGTTGTCAAAGTGATATTGCGCAAAAGAGCAATATTAAAAACCTAAATTAGTAGCTCAGCATCAAGAAGAATACATATACAGAAGTTCTTGTTGAGTACAATGAGACTGCAATACCACCATTGAAAAGTCAGGAACAGGTCTATTAAAGTTGCTGAGCTTTAAACGGTTTGTATTATAATTCTATTCTGAACATCTGTGGTGCTATGTAATAGTGATTACACTGAAAAATCAGTGTCAGACTGAGCTCCCAACTGACTGTACAGATGTCAGAGCAAGCCAGAGGGCCATGAAGATGATCAGAGAGCTGGAGCTCCCCTTCTATGAGGAAAGGCTGAAAGAGTGGGGGTTGTTCAGCCTGGAGAAGAGAAGACTCCAGAGGGACCTTGTTGCAGCCTCTCAAGACTTAAAGGGGGCTTATAAGAAAGACAGGGACAGACTTTTTAGCTGAGCCTGTTGTGACAGGACAAGGGGGAATGGCTTTAAACTAAAAGACGGGAAATTCAGACTAGATACAAGGAAGATGTTTTTTATTATGAGGGTAGTGAAACACTGGAATGGGTTGCCCAGAAAGGTGGTAGATGCCGCATCCCTGGCAACATTTCAAGGCCATGTTTGAGCAGCCTGGTCTAGTGGAAGGTGTCCCTGCCTATGGCAGGGGGGTTGGAACTGGATGATCTTTAAGGTCTGTTCCAACCCAAACTATTCTATGGTTCTGCAATACATGTATGTACATACGTAGGTTCTGACAAGCGGTTTTTTGTCATATGGATCTCGGGTTAGAAGTTTTTTCAACATCTTGATTCTGGCATATTGCATAGTCATGTTTCTCAGGTAGAGATACCAAAATCAGATTAACTTGAGATAATGGTAAATGTTATAGTGATCATAAATTGGGCCTTGAAGTAAAAATGTGTCCATTGATATGAATACAGTGGTATGTTCTGCAACAAGTAGTAATGACTCCTAGAAACTGGACTGGACATTAACAGTTTGTCTCACATGGTCCTTTGTCCTGGTTTCAGCTGGGATAGAGTCACTGGCAGAGCATGAGAGACTGAACAGTCCTTTATCAGGGTAAGTGCTACTGAGCAACAACTAAAACAGCGGTGTGTTATCAGCATTGTTCTCAGACTGAAGCCAAAACACAGCACTGCACCAGTTACTAAGGAAGAAAAATAACTATCCCAGCTGAAAACAGAACAGTATTTAACAGTGTGTTTTTATGTAAAGCTAGTGATATTATGTAAAATTAGTAGTTAACGTATATAAATGCATTGTTTAAGCTTTACTGAGTAACTTCGCAGAAAGCAATATTTCAATACAATTTTTCTCTCTTATCTTCATTTTTATCACAGTATTGTGTGCCTTTTTATGTCCCTTCCTTAAGTGCAATGAATTTGGACAGAAAGTATACAACAAAATTAAGACTGTTCTGACGAAACTAGATTTTGGAATAGTGGAATATATCAACCAGAAGAAAAAAGAGATATCTGGTGAGTAATTAAGTATAGTTTCAAGTAATGTATTTCTGTATTCAGAGAAGATTTTATTCACCTTGCAGACAGTTTGGTTTGTTCTGTGAAGCCAGTCATAGAGGTGTTTCCTGCTTTGAACCAGGCTACTGTTCTTAGCTTTATATGGAGTAATAGCGTATGTTCGATTTTTGGGTATGGTAAAAAGACCCTATTTCATTGAAGGAAACAAGGCAAGACTGATGGTTCCCTTCATACTTGATTAAATGTACTGCTTTTAGGTTTTTAGAGAAAAATACTTGCTGTAAGTATGGCAATGCTTGTCTCTGTTTAGAAGGTAAATGTACCCAGGAGAGAGATTCACTCAAGAACACAAAATAAGTGCATAGCAGAATTCTTTTTCAGAGACTGAACTCTATTCTGGTACCTAAATCCACCTTGTTTTCACTCCAAGCAGCAACAAGACTTTTTCTTCCCAAATTCTCAGAAACCATTCAATAATTGCTTTAAGACAGTAGCTACAAATTAATCAAAATTTTTAGTTAGCAAGGGAAGAAATCAGTTTAAAACAAACTCTCAGCTATCTTGCCTGAAATCTTTGTAACATTGGAAACTTTGAGATTTTAATTATTAAAGCTGTTTCAAGAAAAATACTTACATGAACAGTTACCTTTAGTTTGCTTTTTGTGTGTTCTACAGTTTTGGTA
>JAVHNF010057391.1:0-10572 GCA_034783455.1 Micropsitta finschii
TGGTTGATTCCATAATTCAGTTGCTGATGATCAGACAAGTGACAAAGAATGACAATATCTACATTAGGGAATCTTAATCTAATTAGGGCCCTTAATATCTAAATTGTTTCAGGCTGTCACCTGGTTTGGCTTCCTACAACCCCACTGATATGATTTAAACTGCTCCAAAACCTCTAGCTTTGCTAGTTCACAGTTTCAGGATTGTTCATAAAGAAATTAATCTTTCAAAAATCTGGTTCTTTCATTCTACTCTTTTTAATAACTCTGGGATGACTTCTTTGGTAGCTTGACTTAATGCTATTGTTTCTGATGAGATAGCTCTAAATTGAAGTCAGCATACCTATTGCACTTAACATTTGCTGTATAATAGCTCATCCACTGATACTCTGTAATTAGAGATAGATAATATCTACATCCCCGTGCCATGAGTTCTAATGCAGAACTTTACAAAGGTAAACAAAGGTTAATTACCAGAAGATTAGTTGAATAATCCCACTGTAAGGAAAGCTAATGAAAAAGGCTCAATAAAATCATGCTACATGATTAGTCTTGTAATGATGAGTGATATACTGCACTAATTTAAATGGTAGACACCTGGTATTTTATTTTTTTTTTTTAATTTTACATAGGAAACCTTCAAAAAAGAACACATTCTCTTACATAAACTAAAAGCTCTTGTTCTTTCTCAGACTATCAAAATCACAGCAACTGAACACAGTGTAATGGATGAATTTATTTACTTGCTGCTTGTACTGAATGTTGGTTAGCTTTCAAAAATACACATACGGTAGTATTTACGTTGGTATAGTTATGCTGGAGCCATCCTAAAAGGTTCTTACCCTATATACTTCTATCCTGGGTATAAAAATGTGTGAGTTATTAAAGTTATGGTTATTTGACTGATAACATTTTTGTTGCTGAACCAGCAGAAAAGCCAAATCAAGGATACCTAAAGTCTTTCTGAAGCTGCTGTTAAATCTGTTATCAAATGTTTTCAATTCATTACTGCTTGTATAGTTAATATTGAATTTTTTGCATGAGGAATTCACAATATACTATAAAGTAATTTGGATTTCTTGCTCATTAGAATAATTGCAAAGCAGCTGGAATAGAAAATTACATTCCCTAATGGATTTTTTCTTCACACTTTCAGAGTCATAGCCATCTGCCCTCTCCTTGTCCTCCACTCCAAACCTACTATAAACTGCAATACACAGTAATCTGTTGGTGTGTTTTAGGATATACAAGTTGAGTGAAATAATCCAAAGTTTCATAGTTAAGCCTTAGTGTCTAAGAAGAAACAGAAAGATTTTACTAAACACTGCCTTTGTCTGTAATTGTCAAAAAATCAACTCTCCACAATAGAAAGTGAAAATGTCTAAAGTTTTGGGGTCACTGTTTCCTGTTATGACCCCACTTCACTAATGGAATAGCAATTTGATTAATGGAACAGTGATTTATAAAATTACAGCCTTGTCAATTCTCTCAGTATACCATGACCTGAATACCTTCATATTGTTCCTTCTAACGCCCTCATGTTCAGTGTTACATTGCCTTAATACAGTAAATTTATACTTCAGATATCAAAATTCATCTCCCAATTTTCGTCAGTTTAAAATTGCATACCATTTTGCTATTCATCAATCTTTTGATTGACAGAGATTGTTGGCTTTCACATAGTAAGCCTTGAGCACATGCCAAATGTATATCATACATTCACTAACTTAAAACCCAGGCCAGTTTTGGGAGCTGGAAATCCAGATTTGGACTCTAATGACTAAATTTCCTTTTAACATCTGTTATTCAGCAGTAAATTTACTGCACTGTGAATATCAGGTTCATATTGCATGAATGTTATCAAAACCTTTGCTTGGGAATTTGCATGCAGTGAATAGATAAGCCCATGGCTGAAACTGGATGGAATCAGTTTCATCCTTTGATGCAGACAAGTTGAAAAACACATTTAGTGGTATCAGCTGTCCCTTTTGTACAGGTACGCAGATGACTTGAATTTCATCAGTCCTTTAGAATAGCTCTGGCAAAAGCTCCCACATTTTTTTAAAATTGAGTCTGATGATTTGCAAAGAGAATGCACACAAGTTCTCATCTTTCTCAAACCTGAAAAATGTTGAGTATCACACATTAAAGTGGTACATAGGCCAGCATCCTATAGAAGAGAGCATCCTATTTCCCTGAGCCAGAGAATGCAATCTGAATTTCTATTTCAGATAAACTGTGCAAAATATCCATTTGAACCTGAGTTTGATCACAGTTTTCAGCATCTTTGACAAGTATTGCGATTGCTTTGTGCCTGTTAACTTGAAGCATGAAAAATATGCAAAAACAATGTGCCTTTGTCTCCTAATGATACCATTTTACTAGCTAAATTTCCTTATAGCAGATTAATATGCTCTCTAGTTACTACCTTGTACATTTTGAATTTTTCCTTTCTCCTTTGTTGTGTGTTTTAGAGCTTGACTTGTAGAAATGACTTCACAGAAATGTTCTCCCTTTTGCATTTCAAAAATATAGCTACACATCTTCCCCCCTCACACCATTTATTGCCATCTCTTGCTAACAAGCACTGCAAAATACGTAAGATTTCTTGCACGTTGTATAGAATTAGAGTTATACAGTTATACAAAGACTGAAGGACACGATACATTTTATTTAGTTCTGTCTTCAGTGTCTACCAGGGTGATTGAGATTAAGCTTTTTGCCATGAGTGCAACTTCTTCCTTCGTTCCTGAGCAGTTTGTCTGCCTGGGCTGAAGTCTAAATTTTGGTTCAACTCTGATCTCAGGTCAGACAACTGTGTGGAAAGAGCTGTATGAGAAAGGGCCATGAGAAGTGTAACCTTCCCTGCCTTGCTTTGCATTTGTGTTTAGCTGGACTTCCTGTCTACTACAAGGGTCCTCACCAAACTGCCTCACTGATGCTAGTACTTCTCTGTCAGAGACTTGTGTGGTTCTTTGAACTCTTGGTTGACAGCAGACCTGCTCTGTTCACCTTGAACAGGTGAGGGTACTGTGGGATCAGAGCTTGGTGGTCGTGTCACCATTCTTGCCTGCCTTATTATCATCCTTAGCTGCTGGCTCACCTTGCTCTCTGGAGCAGCCTGGTCTTGCTGCACCTTGGTGGTAGCCTGCTGTGTCCTCAGCTGCCTGTACAGACTCAATAAGGATTGAGTCTGTACCTTGATTGCATCCCCTTGATTGCATCCTTGAAGAATCATCTTTCAAATCTGTGTGCTTTTCTCATAATAATCAAAGCAAACACTATGGAAAGTTTAGTTTAGGACACGTAAAAATTCAGGAGAACATTACTGAATTTATACATAAATTCTGGTTCTCTTCCAGGGATGCATGTACTTATCCCCTTCCAAAGTAGGTCGCTAGAATAAGAAATCTAGATTTCTTATTCTGTAAGGTATCCTTTCCTGTTAACTCTTCAGTTACAGATGTTCACTGCAAAAAGATCACAAACACCCTTGAGCAAAGGTATTTGGGCACTCTCTTGCTGCAAAGTTGCTGAAATACAGTTCATCAGCTACAGACTCTACTGTTGAATTATGAAAAAAATAATATATCATAAAAGAGACAGTAATAATCCAGAATGTAAAGTTAGAAAGACAAAAGAAAATATTTGCCTTGTAAAAGTGCCTCATATACTACTATCAGCTATTCTTTAGTAAGCAGCTGGAGAAAAAAAAAAAAGAAAAATAAGCCCAGACAGAAGAAACCAATGAAATATTTCTACTGGAAAACAACCTATGACCCAGAAGATACCTGCATTTGTATTTATTGTATATTATCATCAAGCGTTCATTCAAGGTTTTTTAACAAAACCTTAAGTTCCGGAAAAAGGTGAAGTTGAACTTTTCAAACCACAATAACTCAGTGAAGTAGTTTGCCTTCAGAATGCAACATAAGGATAAAAGATAGAATATGGTAAGAATAGAATAAGAAGATGGCATAAACACCTCTGATTTTTATTACTGCTGCTATACTGGTAAGTGTAAGAAAGTGACTTACTGGAGACTGGAATTGTATTGCCATTTTGCTGTTTTCTAAACAGACAGAGCCTAGAAAGGAAATATTGTTTACTCTGTGCAGGATATTCAAGGAAGGTCTCCACAAATAAAGCCCATGTTTGTAACTTTGAGCTATTTATACATTTTGACAGACAAACAAACAAATCAGTGTCCCTTAGTTGAATTACACAATTTGCTCATTAATTAGTATTTCACCTCTTATTGGTTAAAGGCCCCTCCCTCATCTCATGCTAATTGGGCACATAGGCTTAGTTTTTCTCTTCTTTGGAGTTGGTGGGTTTCATGAGTGGGTGGTTCTGCTGCTCTCTGCCAGTATTGCCTTCTGCCTAATTACTGCCCATTTTCTTCTGGGTAATCATTCAAGGGCTGGGGCTTGATGATCTTCATTGTCAGTTCTGACTCATCACCCAGAGAAGCAGGAAGGATGCTCTTTGTTCAGAGAAGTCTTTGTATGTTATCTCAGTTATCTAGATTAGTATCATTATCAGTTCTGAGCTACTGATTGGATTACCATTTTTTTCCCCCAGGAACCACAAGCATCAAAAGGACAGTCCCCAGCTGAAGCAGAATACACATAACGTTGATGGCACTAAACAATTCACTGCCCCATTTTATGTGATGTAGGAATTTAGATGTAAAGTCAAAATACAGATTATGTCCTTCAGAGAAGCTGCAGAGAAAAGCCTTTATGAGGAAATAATTTCTAAAGGAAGAAAACGTGGTTTATAACATAGAAATTAGAAATATTCTTTAAGAAGTGAGAGATACTATTTTCCAGACAATTCAGATCTCTTCAAACGTAGGGGCCTGACTTTTCCGTCTCTAATGAGATCCTGTGGATAGGCAGCCAGCTTCCCTCACCTAGTGTCAAGCAGCGTCCTCCATAAAGCAGCAGGTGAGAGGTACTTTCTTCTTGTCATGGTCATTTACTCCCCTGAGAAGAAGTCTTCCTCTGTACAGCAGACAGAAAGAAAAAGTTAATTTGGACATAAGGAATTGGAGTTTGTTGGAGCTCAGAAGTCAGTAAGACTTGTAATAAACTCATGAGAAGGAATATTCAGAAAAGGAGGACATGGCTTGGAGACATTCATCTAAGTCTTTTATTCCTGTACTGTTCCACCTTGACTTCTCTTTTCATAGGTATTTTTAAAGAAAGTTGCTTAGAACTATTAATTAGTCATGGCTGTTTCTGTTGTAATAAAACCCAGCTTGTGTGGGTAAGAGCTCTTCTGTCTTCAGTGCTTGTTGGTTAGAAAAAGGAAAAAACAAAAAAAAAAAAAAAGGAGAAGGAGGGGTCTAAGTATTCGAATTTGCTCTTTTCAAATAAAATATCAGTGCAAACTTTAACAGTATCCAGAATGTGTGTTTTATTTAGATTTCCTTGCCTCCAAGGAACTTTCTTTGTTCTGGTTTTTAATTATAGAAGGGAAAAATACATTCTTTTGTAGTAAGACAAGTTTTATCTGCTTCTGCCAGAGGTTTCCTGACACATATTAACAACTGGTCTCCAAAGCGCCTGTGAAGGAAATATATTATAGAAAACCTTGTCTTTTCACTCTTAGGCTAAATATAATTTGATAATGTTTTAGACACTTACATATAAGACAAAATAAGAATCTTATTTTTAATATATTCAAGAAAATGGTATTACAAATTTCCAATTCAGAATGCTCTTGCTTAAGAAGTCATGTATTTTAGTTATATAAATGTTTACCTGATTCACCTTCCATATCTATGAGATTATAGACAAGACAGGAAATTTTCCTGATTGACATAGGTCTAGAAAGAAGAATGATGGAAGTCAGGTTACCATTAATCACTGTTATGCTAAGTATGTGATTTAGTAGAATGCTGATTTTTATGAGAATTTTTTGGGAAAAAGTAACAAGGACAGTGGGGATTTATAGCAGTAATTTTGGACTGTCTGAATTACCTCTAAAGGCAGCACATTAGAAAATGTAAACAAAAGATTATTACAGCAGAGCTATTTCTTCTTTGTTGGAAGTCTAGGAGAATGAAGTTTTCCTAAGGAAAGACGTAAAATTAGACATTAAGTCCTCAATTAATGAATTTATTATTTTAATTCAATACAGGAAGCTGAGCGAAGGCAGAATTGGGTGATTGGTTTCTAAAGTTGTTATGGAATCAATGAAAGGACAAAAAAGATTTAAGTTTTATGAGATTAGAATTGTTTGGATCATTAGACATAGTGGAGGGTATTGGCAGGACTGTTTTAAAACACCTCTGGTTACATCTACAGTGCCTTTATACAGCTGTGCCAAAAAGGACAAATATGCCCCTTGCTCAGCTCCATTAAATCCATATGGTCATTTGGACAAGCCTCAGCTACAAATGTATCACTGCTCACAGGGTCAATTAATGTTAGGGCTAGCTGCAAGCTGTCTGCTCGTGGCGCCAATACTGATTGCCTTTCCAAAAGTAATACTGTTGTATGTAATAATGTCATATAGCCGGGATATTACCAAGTTGGATGTGTCGTAATGGGAGCAAACCCAGAAGAAAGACTGTGCTCTGCAGAGATAATGGTCAGGGGAACAGATTTGGTTTTACGCATTTTTTTTCAGTCTAAACAATATAGCTGATATTTTTTTTCTACTTAAAATTTTGGCTGTTCTAGTGTTCTAACTGATAAAAATTCTCCCATCCAATTAAATTCCCTTTCTCTTAAGGCAAGTACAGTAAAAGAAAGACAAACTACATCTGAGGTTTGAACATCCTTGGATCCCATCCTACCAAGAAAAA
Source organism: Micropsitta finschii (assembly GCA_034783455.1). Taxonomy (NCBI): domain Eukaryota; kingdom Metazoa; phylum Chordata; class Aves; order Psittaciformes; family Psittacidae; genus Micropsitta; species Micropsitta finschii. The sequence goes on from JAVHNF010057391.1 coordinate 6,818, forward strand.
TGCTAGATTTTCGATGGTCCCCAACTTTCTGACACCTTCTGCACTGTCAAAGATACTTTTGCTACCATGGCAGCCTGAAGAATAGGCAATTTACAGTCAGTGCTCTGCAGTTAGGAACCTGTGATGGTATTATAAATGACATGTTTGTCTTGAAATTGGAGAGGCATGGATTTGATTGGTGGACCACTTGGAGAATAAGAAATTGGCTGGATGGTTGCACTCTGAGAGCTGTGGTCAACAGCTTGATGTCCAAGTGGAGACAGTGACAAGTGGTGTCTTTCAGGGGTTGGTATTGGGACTGGCACTGTTTAACATCTTTGTCAGTGACACAGATAGTGGGATTGAGTACACCATCAGCAAGTTTGCCAATGACACTTAGCTGTGTGGTTGTGGTTGACACACTGGAGGGAAAGGATGGGATCCAGAGAGATCCTGACAAGCTTGTGAGGTGGGCCAATGCCAACTTCATGAAGTTTGACAATGCCAAATGCAAGGTCCTGCACATGGTCTGGGACAATCCCCAGCACAAATACACACTGGATGGAGACTGGATTGAGAGCAGGCCTGAGAAGGACCTGTGTGTGCTGGTTGATGAGAAACCAAACACAAGCCGGCTTCAGTGTGCTCTCGAAGCTCAGAAAGCAATCGTATCCCGGTCTGCAGCCCAGGACAGCTTGGCTAACAGGTTGAGTGAGGAGATTCTCTCCCTCTACTCTGCTCTTATGAGACCCTACCTGCAGAGCTGCTTTCAGCTCTGGGACCCCAGCACAAGAAAGACGTAGAGCTGCTCAAGTAAGTCCAAAGAAGGCCACAAAGGTGATCAAACGCCTGGATCTCCTCTCCTGAATACAGGCTGAGAGAGTTGGGCTTGTTCAGCATGGAGGAGAGGAGGCTCTGGGAAAAACTTAGAGCAGCTTCCATTGTCTAAAGGGGCCTGCAAGAAATCTGGAGAGGAACTTCTTACAAGGGCATGAAGTGACAGGGCAAGGGGGAATGGCTTTAAACTGAATGAACGTTGAATTAGATTAGGTATTAGGAAGAAGTTCTTTACTTCTGTGGTGAGACACTGGCACAGGTTTCCCAGTGAAGTAGTGACTGCCCCATCCCTGGCAGTATTCAAGGCCAGGCTGAATGAGGCTTTGGGAAATCTGGTCTAGTAGAAGGTGTCCCTGCCTACGGCAGGGGGACTGGAACTAGGTGTTCTTTAAGACCCCTTCCAGCCCAAACCATTCTATGATTATATGATATATCACCTATATTTTGTAGTATAGTTTAGCAGTTTCAATTTCTGGAATTAAAACTCCACATTCAGTTAGGAACAGCAATAAATTGTGATGAGTCAATAGTTACCTCTTTGAGATCAAAGAGAATCCTTTAGAATATGATGCTCCATGCAAATGGGATTAGGTGGAATTAGCATAAATCTTAGGTCTTGAGGACAGATGGAGAAGAAGCCGCAGTCCTTACTTACACTAAATATCTAAAATCCAATAAAAGTCATTAAGGATTTTGTTTCATACTAAATTTTGCATAATACACTGTTCTTTATAGTGAACTGTATTTTAGGATGGCGTGTTTCAATTAATTGTATTTTAAAGGACAATATTATCCACAGGTAGTTGCCTTTGAATATTTTGGATTATTGAAAAGAGAGCTGAGCACGCACAAATGCTCCATGACCTTATATAAAGTTGTGGAAATTTAATTCCTGTACCTCAGTGGGGAGAAACTCATATAAACATATGGCCTTATAACATCTTATTTTATAGGGTTTTTGCAAAATAAATTGCCAAATAAAGGAAAATTAATCCAAATAAATAAAATTAACATCTATAAATGTTTCTTACCTAGTCAAGTCAATATGTGTTTTGATTGTGACAGTCATTACACACAGAATTAGGCAAGACGTAGTTAGAGAGGTATATAGCTTTATGAAAACAAAGGGATTAACGAGTCCCTTTATTCATAGTGGATCTATGATTCTATGATTCTAAATAGGATGAATTTGAACTCAAAACATGTGTAACTCAATTTATTGCCAGGAAACTTTTCACTTAATACTTTTTATCCTTAACTGCTTTAAAAGTATATTTGCTTCATTAAAGACTTCTGAATGCACTAATCATAACCTTGCCTTAGGCTAAATTTTTATCTTTTTCATTACTTAACAAAGAAGAAATATTTCTGCATATTCAAATATATGGTAATTGGATTTTTAAAAAAGACAAGAGATTGTAAGATTTCACAAACTAGGTTATTTCATCTATGAAGACTTCAAATACGCTATTTTTAAAGCTAGACTTGACAACCACAGGTAAACTTTCTACTGTGGTAATTTTAGCTGTCTAGATAATATTTCTCTTGTTCCACAGGTAGGTATGTCAAGTAAGCAATGACAAGTAGCAGTACAAAATAAGCTCAATCCAAGTGCATGTATTTATTCATCTCTGTAGAGCTCATTCTATGCTGTGTACGTAGTTACACACAATAGTACTTCAGAGGACACAAAGAAAGTGTGAAGTCTTGATATTATTCCCTTCTGAATAACCATTAGAAGCAAACTTTTTTCTATAACCATGGTTGTCCTGTACACCAGAGGAGAGCGCTTAGTTAATAGTGACTTTATTGATTTATTTCCTCCTTCAGTTTGCTCATGTCAGCAACTCCTTGTGTTGTTAAATCATGTTAGAAAAAAACCCAGCAAACAAAACCCCAAAAAATTCTTTCAAAATTGAGTGGTTTTGTGAGATGATGTAATGTGATGGTGCCCAATCTGTAGATGGGTCCAAAGGCACAAAAGGCACAGGTATTTTAAGACCTTCTAGAGGGAATTTAGAATTAAGTATTGTTCTATTTCATTGTTTGCTGCCAAAATTTGTTTAAGAATCTGGGCATGATTGATTAGACAAGAATGCATTTGAAAGATATTCATATCAGAGCACCGATTAGTGTATAAAACATGAAGCATTGATTTTATTTGCATAGCTATAAGCATACAAAATTTCCAGAAAGCAGTCAATAACATACAGAAGGCTTTCCTAGCATAATATGCAGTTATAGAACCCTGTCCTTTGTGTTGGCATTCAAATAATATTTCCCTCATCACTCTGCCAGAGACCAGAACTTTTGTCCTTTCAAAGTCATTTCCTCTTACGTCATGAAAGCTGCTGAGTACAATGAGGGCCAGCAAATGTAGGAAAAGGGTCTATTTATCCAGAACTGTCTGAAAAAAGATACTTTCCTCAAATGATCCAGTTCAAAGAAAAAACTGAACCCTTTTTGGTGAAGCTTTCCCCAGAAACATTTAATGCAAGGCCACCATCTCACATAAAATGTTTGAGGCAAAATATAAAAGCATAAGCAACTAATAGTACAGGCTGCAAGTACACACAATACCAACTCTGTCCAGCATTGTCACAGCTTGAAGGGAATCAAACCCACAGATTTAGATACGTCAAAATCAGTTATGCAAATATTCATCAATAATCTGATTTAGAATCAAGAATTTTGGAAAAGTGTTCTGAATGTGACAGTCTGGAGGAAACTAAGAAAGAAATGTATGCAGAATAATTCCCTTCAGTATGAGCTAATATGAAGGTCATGGTGACAGAAAGGTTTATAGCACAGTATGAGGCACATAATGTATAACAATGCATATGAACTCCTGCCCTTCTTCACATTATTCCTTATTCAGTCTGTTGGTATTAATTTTAAATCTCTGATACCTCAAAAAAAAATTATAACTAACTATCATT
>JAVHNF010057397.1:28899-49955 GCA_034783455.1 Micropsitta finschii
GATCTGGTCGGGTCGAGCCGAGCCGCGCCACGCTGTCTCCTGCCGCTGGCCGGGGCGAGGGATGGTGCTGCCGGGCTGTGAGTACGGGCTGCGGGGAGGGAGCGGGGCTCGGGCTTGCGATGCACCGATAATCACTGAGGGACAATGGCACGAGTGCCGCCGCCCGCTGTACCGAGGACGGGGTGCCGGATGAGGGAAAAACAAGAGGCCGCGGCCCAGGCTCTCCGCCGACAGGCGCTGGGGGCAAGCGCTGAGGGCACCGTGCCCTCAGCCAACATGGCGCCGACACCTCACCGGCGCCGCCACCGCACGTAACGGCGGAGGGCGGGAGAGGTGGTGGTTGCAGGCGCTCCGCGCTGAGGTGCAGGAGAAAGGACAGGGCCATGGCGGTGCGTCCCTGGCTGCTGAGGGAAGGAGGGCCCCGAGGGGCGCCCTCAAATGGCGGGCGTGGGGATGGCGGTGAGCATGTTCTCGCTGAGTGTGCATGCGCGGCGGGCTGAGGCAGCGCTGTGGTGGTAAGCTCCTGCATTAGTAACAGTGTGCGTTTGTGAGGGATTTAGGGGTTTTCCACCTCATTTTAAGGGCAGTTCCGTTTCTGAGGCGTTGTGGGTGGTTCTGTGGCTGCCTCGCGGTTGTGCTGAGAGAGTAGTTGGGTTTTGGGCTGACATTCAATGAAAAGCTGGGAGTAAGCTTCATCCCGATGTTTTTCTATGTCTGTAGGGGCTGCTGTGGTGAGAGGTGCCAGAGTGGAAATGTGGGGTTTTACACACTGCTTTGTGTGTCAGAATAAACTTGTGATGGTGAGGACTTTGATGGGGAGGGCTGGTGTCACTGGCCTCCTCTAGCCCTGATGGGAGTCAGTGGGTCAGATTGGAAGACATTGGGCTTTTTGGCTGAGAAGAAGGGGGAGATTTTGGTGATGCTGGATATTGACTGGCCCAGAAGCAGTTAATTATGGCTGCACTCGATTTTGTGCATAATATGAGGATGATTTCGACTGCTTTCAGCCTGGCGCTGCAGTTGTGCTGGCACAGCCTAAAGCTGCCTTTTCCTTGCTCTTTAATGCCAGATTGCTTCAGCATGCAGTTTAGGTAAGAATTAAAGGAGCATGTGTTTATAGTTTTGAGTCAAATCAATTAATTTCTTTTTCTATCGTGGATATTTACTGCCTTCCATGAAAAATTGTGTTGTTTGCTGTGATATTGAATCCTATGTCTTTTTAAAGCCATCCCCAACTCAGTTAACTGCTGTCATACATGGGGAGATGTATTAAAGTAATAATGAATGTGAAGGAATAAACTTAAAGAGGTGCAGTGTTGTAAATCTCTAGTAGAACTACAAAACATAGACATTTCTAGGTCCTTCTGGCTCTAGAATTGCAACTTGTAGCTCGTCTGTGTAATGCTGAAACTTTACCAGGATGTGGATAGGTATTCATTAAGTTGTGCACTGTAAGTTGGAAGCTGGAGAGGACCGAGCTGTGCAACTCATGACTGTAAAATACAATGGGCTTTCTCTCTGTGTTAAAATGCTTACTGGAAGCCAGGCTTGATGGGTCTGTAAGCATGCTGTGTGGCTTTTACATTTTAATGGTAACTGTGATGAAGAGGGAGGTTTGCATATGGCAGTAGGAGGAGTTCTCATTTTGCTCTGGATGGCAACTATTGCAAATGAGCTTTAAGTGACTAGCTTGGAGAAGGGCTTGCATGGGGCAGGAAAACCCACCAACTTGTGAGGTGGTGGTGGGGACAACTTGTGTGCTGCTGTTCTCCCATGCTGAGACCTAAAATCACCTGAGGCTGTAGGTTGGATCCCCAAAGGCAAAGGAAAGGAATTAAACTCTTTGGTGAGACTTGTGCTGAGGTTCCTGCTGCTTGTGCTTTACAGTACTGGCTGCTGTTGTGTTAAATCTATTACAAAGCTTCAGTGTATACTGTTTCAAACATCTCTTTTGACTGTCTTTATCCTTGGATATGTGATAACAATCTCCTCTTTTGCTTTCACTTGATAGGAATAATGTTTCCAACATGTCTGTGCAGTCGCTGCTTTGTGAAAGAATTGCTGTTGCCAAAGAGTTGATGAAGAGAGCAGAAGCCCTTTCCAGGTCCCAGAAAAGGAGTATAGAAGGTGGGGCAAAACTGTGCAGCAAACTGAAGGCTGAGCTAAACTTCTTACACAAGGTAGAAGCAGGGAAGGTGGCCATTAAAGAATCTCATCTGCAAAGTACAAACCTTACTCATCTTCAGGCCGTTATTCAGTCAGCAGAGAACTTGGAGGATGTTGTCAGTGTCCTCCATGTCTTTGCTTATGAGGACAGGTTTGGAGACAAGCAGACACTGGTGGTGGATGTTGTTGCAAACGGAGGTCACACGTGGGTGAAGGCCATTGGCCGTAAGGCTGAGGCTCTGCATAACATCTGGCTGGGGAGAGGCCAGTATGGTGACAAAAGCATCATTGAGCAGGCAGAGGACTTTTTGCAAGCAAGCCATCAGCAGCCAGTGGAGTACAGCAATCCCCACATAATCTTTGCCTTCTACAACAGCGTGTCCAGTCCTATGGCAGAGCGGCTCAAGGAGATGGGAATATCTGTGCGAGGAGACATTGTAGCTGTGAACTCACTGGCAGAGCCATCCGCAGAAAACCAGCACTTTAGCACCAGTGGATCGGATGAAGAAGGCCCTGAACTCCTACAGGTGACCAGAGTAGACCGGGAGAATTTAGTGGCCAGAGTTGCTTTTCCTACCCAGATTAAAGTAAACATGTGCAATAGAGTAAACTTGGACATCACTACCTTAATAACCTACGTCTCTGCTCTGAGCTATGGTGGCTGCAACTTCATCTTCAAAGAGAAAGTGCTAACGGAGCAAGCAGCTCAGGAAAGGAGGGAGAGAGTCTTGCCTCAGCTGGAGGAGTTCATGGAGGGGAAGGAGCTCTTTGCCTGTGAGTCTGCTGTCAGAGACTTTCAGTCCATCTTGGAAACGCTGGGAGGACCTGGGGAGAAAGAACGAGCTGCGATGCTTGTGAAAAGAATTCAAGTGGTGCAAGATCAGCCATCTGACCGTGCCTTAGGACTAGTGGCTAGTTCAAAAATCAACAGCCGTTCTCTAACCATTTTTGGGACAGGAGACACTTTAAAAGCCATCACCATGACTGCAAATAGTGGTTTTGTGAGGGCAGCAGCTAACCAAGGTGTCAGGTTCAGTGTTTTTGTCCATCAGCCACGAGCATTGACAGAAAGCAAGGAATCTGTTGCCACACCTTTACCAAAGAGCCTCCCACCTGGTAATGGACTATAAGTCATTGAATGAGTCATTGGAATTTTACAGGGGAGGCATTTGGGGAAACAAGAATCCTAGCAATACATTTTTGGGTTTGTGTCAGTGAAAGCGGTGACTGTAGCAATGGAAGGGCTCTTCAAGGAATCTGCAGTATCTTTACTCAGCCCTTGGGGGATATTTTGATCAGCTGACCATTAATTTATTCGCCAAGATAATAAGATTTCAGTGAAAATTGTTAAATGGTTTACAATATATTGTACCCATCCCTATTAAAAAGTTCAGTTAAAGCACCGTTGTTGTGACCTTGTCAATTTTGTCCTTTTCAGGGGGATTAAATTCAGCGCGTTATGTGGACTTCAGACTTGGCTTCTGTGGAACTTAAATCTTTCATTCATCCAACTGAATTCCTTGTTGATTCAGGGGTACTTTGTGTACACAATTATGCCTTTTTGGGTGTATGTTGTTTCATGAATTCATGACTAGTGTCTGCGGATAGAAACCAACTTAAGTCTTCCTTTCCTGAAAGGTACTTCTATATGTGTACCATGTTAGACTGAATTGGGTAGCAGCTTTAAAATTCCCTTAAAAATCAGTTGAAATTGGAGTTTATTTGCACTAATATGTTGTGACTCTTGGGCCGAACTGGAAATCCAGTGGTAACAGATCAAGGAGACAAATCCACTTCCCTTTTCTCTTGGCCTTTGCCAAATGCAATGTCTTGCTGGGTGCAAAACTCAGCTTGAAGCTTTGAGATAGCAGAATGCTCCTAAATTGAGTCAGCACCCAGGTGGGTTCTAATACTAATGAGCTCCCTGCTGAGGACTCATGGTGAGCTCAAATTCAACTTTATTGTTTGAGGGTTACCTGAACCAAAACCTCACTGAGATCCTTCAGTGTTAGTGTGGCAGAGGAGGAGGTTTCTGGGGCATGTTGTTAAATGCTAGTTCGCTCTGGAGAAGCTTTTTCACTGGTGTTTTTTGCTGGTTTTACTCAAAGTGTAGACTAAACGATTCCTTATTTGACTTTTTTTTTTTTTTTTTCCAGGAGAGAGTTGCATTTTGAGAAGTCTTTCTAATGTGTTTCTGTATGCAGTAATGACAAGAGTTGCTGTTTGGTGTGAAATTACATCAGGTTCCTAGCGGAAAATATTGAGATGCCAGAGTGAATTCTTGGTCCCAATCTATACATTTTATCAGGTCAGTGAACGAGATGCTCACTGAATATTTTTCAGGCTGTTTGTTCAGTAAGATAGCATTATTATGCAGCTTATAATTCAGGCAAAGAACATTCCTTTGCCTCTTGCCACTACTCTCTAGATTTCTTCCATTAGTACAGAGTAGCTGCAGTGCTGCCCTTAGCCAGAGTCTAAACATGTTTCTTTCTGTCTCCAGTGCTCTGGTATACTCCAGCGCTGGTGTAAAGGTACTGGCATTCCAGCAAGGCCACTCTGCATACCTCTTCCAGCTGAGTAATCTTGACTCAAAGGAGTAGCAGTGTACTTTTGTAAGTATGACTCTTGCTCTGACAGCACTATGCCTTTAGAGTAACATGTTAGGAGCCGTCACCAGTATCCAAGTGCTGTATATCTTTACCTGTAATTCCTAACAATGCAGAAGCCAATCTGTTCTTTACTTGCACCTCGTTTCTGCTGGTCACTGAGGTAGTTCATGGGGTTTAGTTAAGATGAGGGGAACTGGATTTTGTTGTTTGCTGCTTCAACATCCAGTCTTCTACCTGCCAATTTCACAGTTCTCCCTTGGTGAGTTGTTCTAACAAAACATGTAGCTTGTTCCTACAAGCTTCGTAACAAGTTTTGTAATGCAGTGTAATGAAACCTCATGGCAGGACACATACCCCACTGGATCCATTAATTTTTCTGGAAGTTCTGAAGGGAAAGGAGGACCAGAGCAATGAAATTACATAGATAACATGTTGGCTGTCTGCCTTAGTGTTTACAGTTCTCAGGCTTCATCAAACAGGAACTTAGGGAGACAATGCTTTATCATGTCATGATGGATTCACTAGAACACAAATGGATGCTCACGAAATGTCCCAGTACTATAAAGAGCTGGAATAAAAAGGTGCCTTTTGTTTCTGCCATGGGAATTCTTACTCTGGAGACCTCTGTGATGTATTTCCTCTGCATCAGGTGTGGGAGAAGGGAAGAAAAAAGAACATAGTGTTTCAAAACTGTTTCTGTTTGATACCAAAGTCCTAAAAGAAGGTACATGTTACTATTCCTGGTACATAATTTATAAACAACCTGAGAGGGGAGTTCTTTTTGTTTGCAACTCAGAGCTTTAAAAGCTGGGATCCCAAAAAAACCAGCTTACTATATATCACTGGTTAATCCGTTTTACAATCTTACAGTATATACCCAAAGCTAAATGCATGGTAACAGTGCAGTTATGCATGGTAATTCATTATGACCTTTTAAGAACTAATCCTTTAAGTTACTTTTAATTTGCTTGCAACCTTCTTACCCTGGTGAGGGTTTGAATGAGACAGCTGCTTCATTCCACTTCAGCTTTGTTTAAAAGCCTCTGTCTCTGGAGCCATCGTGTGGTGATTTTCTTTGTTACCAGTCTTTTGCCCAACACAGTATTTGTTACTGAATCCATTTTCTTTCTTTCACCAGTTTACCAATCATATGAGCAATTTTACAGGAATATGAAACTCTAGAAATTCTATGTAATGTGTTTTAATTGTAATATTTGGTGGCCTTTGTGTTGCCTTTGAAGATATTGGTAATCTCTGTGTATCAGCTGGTGTTCTGGCTTGGTGTGTTTAGATTGTACTTCATTTCACAACTGGGGGGTTAGATGTTGCACTTATTTATGACTTGAGAAATGAGTAATTAGAAGGTACCAAATTATGTTTGAAATTAAGTTGATAACCATAGAAATCCAAGACTGCTCATCTTTTCTTCCAGTATCACATCGCTGCTTTGTCTACACTATAGCGGGCACTCAAGGATACAGAGATGTCTCACTTGCTGCTATGGATTTTGTTTGGGGGTTTCAGTGTCCTTTGCAAAGATGGATTCCTAAATTGTTTTGGAGGATTAGTTCTTCTGGCACTTTTAATTTACTTTACATTATCTCTATATGGTACCACAGTCTCTGAGGGGAGCCAGCATTTCTGTTCTGTGCAGCACTCAGCCTGCTCTTTTTGCTCCAACAGTAAGAATGCCAAACCAGGAGTGCTGCAGTTGATGCCAGGCAGTGGAAAGTACTTGGATATTATATGAGAAATAAATAGGTAAGTTGTTAATACATTCATGTTTCTAATTTGCTTTCTATGCTTTTGTCAAAGAAACTTATTTCTGGACACAGCTGTGTATATCCTTTACTTTCTGTTGTTCTGGCTGACAAAATTTGCAGATCAATGACTCTGTCATTGTACCTGCAAGCTGTGAAGATGCTCAGAGGTAGTTTTGGATGTTGCAGCCACAGCTGTGTAGAGGTATTATTCTTTGGTAGCTTAATGGCTAAATAATGGTTTGTGTTTCAAACTTGTCCCCCTTACCTGATGATGCCTTCAGTAGACTTAAAGCAGTCTGCTGAAGTTATCTGGAGCCTGTCTGGAAATACTTCCACAACCCAGTTCCTAGGTCCTGAAAACTGAATGTAGGTTTGGTCACAGCAGTAATAAACCAAAAAATCCACAATCATCAGTTGTTTGAGTAAGTTTGAGAAAAGACCTAGAAAAAAAACCCCTTAAAGTCTTTTTTTATTCAAGCGGAGGTTTTACAATAATGACAAAGCATGTAGTTGCAATGACATTCTTTATTTCAGGTTATTCTGCAAGCAAAGCAGCACAGGTCACCTGTTAGCTAATTAACCTTGTACAGTAAGCATGAACTAGACAGGGTTCTTGACCTGAAGGCTGTGGTTATAGTTTTCCTGCAACCTGTAGTTTTAGGATATGTTCCACCATCCAGCTTGCTGCAGCCATCACCTGTGTGTTCTTGTGTGGCAAAACCAACTCTGTAGGTACGTGTGGCTGGTTCTTTTCCACCGAGATTTAATGTGGTAGTTTATTCTAGGGTGAAAACAAAGAGACTGAATGTAACATTACAACAGAACTGCTTGGAACTGTGACTGGGGGGCTGTGCACATTGGTCCCTGTGAACACCATAGAAATTAAGATTGTTCCTACTGTATTGTAAAGAATTAAACACACACACACACAGACTCAAGCCTTCATTGTTCAGAACCTTTTTCTGTCCATTTTAAAGATCCTCACTTACAATGCCTTATATAAGACATTCCGCACTCAAGAAAAATCTACTAAAAAGCCAAAATAACACCACCAACAACCCCAACCTAAAAAAGAAACCCAAAAGAATTAGCAGTACCTGATAATGAGGCTGAGTGCATGATAAAGCAGCTCATTGTGGGATAAGAAACACCTCAGGGCACAGCAGTTTTGGTAGGTACCAAAAACAAGGGGCTAGAAGAGTGAGTAGCATGACTGCTTGATAGTGTTTTTTTGCAGAGGTTCATCACATCCATTTCCTGAAGCATCTGAGGTCTCAACACTGCTCTAGTGGTAGCAGTAGTGAAGGTGATGGATTTCCCTGGGCTTGCTGTAAGCTACCATAGTGCTTCCTAGTTATGTTGGTGGTAGTAATGCTGGTTAATTTTGAGGGCTGTTTTCTGAAACCACACTAGACATGATGCTGTAATTTGCAGTTTTCCTAGCACAGATATAGCCCTAAATGCTGTTGAGGCATGTGGGAGAAACTTTTCAAAGGAAATGTGTTCAGGGGAAAATGCTCTCAAAAAATGAGGCAGCTGATGTGAACAGGAGTAAAAGAATATGGAAGGTTAAATCAGTGTTAGATTGTCTTGCTAGCCAGACGAAAAGCATGGCAGGAATGGGTGAGGATGGGGGAAAAGTAATCCCCTTCCCTTGTGCTGTCATAAGCTATGGAGAAGTTGCTCATAGCTCTAAGGGAGAAAGGGTGATGTATCACACAGACCTCCTTACTACATATGGACGGATGGATAATAGGACAGACCCTCTGCTGATTTGCAGTCATTGCATTTCTAACTTCTCTTCAGATTTTTTCTTTTGTAGGGGATACTTTAGCTTATCTTTACAGAGATGAGGGTCACCAGAGTGAAATGTCACTCAGGCAGACCACAGCCTTTATAACAATGAAACTCTACCATATAAATCTGGGTTTGGTTTCTCTTTGGTTTGGCTTAATTGATTGCTTTTCCCTTACATTAGGAATGCACATTACAAGCCAGCATTGGCTATATCCACAAGAGAAACCTCTTTCATGGAGAGGGGAAGTGCAGCCTCCTTTCTTCACACACATACAGCTGTCAAATGCATCAGCAATAATAGCACAATTCATCTTAAGGAGTCTCACCTTCCTCTCTGTTACAAGCAATTTATTTATGGTTTAGGAAGGAGGAGAGGAGCAGAAGGTAGTAGATCTTTGGTGTGCCAGATACCCTGCCAGAAATAGACTACAATGAAAAGCAGGATTTTGCAGAACAGATAGGAGCACTGGAGTAACAAAATAGAGATAACAATAACAAGGACAATCAAAACCAAAATGTGTCTTACCAGATATTTCGGTGGTTGACTCCTGGGTTGGTTCTTTGCTTGGGTCCATACTTGGCTCAGGGGTAGGTTCAGTACTTGGCTCTCCGCTCAGCTCCCAAGTGGCCTGTTCACCTTCTTGCACTCCATTGTTCCCAAGTTGCTCTGTGTCTTCCTCCTTGTATGGGTCTCTGCTGTAGTCCAGGGGTAGCTCTGTGCTTGGTTGTATGCTGGGATCTCTGCTTTGCTCCACACTCGTTGCCTCAAGCACAGGTGTAACAGGGGTACCTACAAATAAAATGGAAGGGAATTACATGGATGAGGAGGATGGTTTGAAAAGCCAAGTTACTTCAAGAGCTGTCTAAGCATGTACATAGTTGCTTTTATGGATCAGAGAGACCAAGTAGGAGTTTGAGGGATGAGGGGAATAAATCTGAGAATAATTATACTCTAGAACATGAATCTTATTTCAAGTTACCAAGTTTAATTTGCCAGTATGTCTTTCGACTCACCTTGTGCCTTTAGCAGATCAACCAGAATCAGTGCCAGCAGTGCTGAAAGGATTGTCATCTTCTTCAGCATGGCTGCCTAAACACCACGTTAAGCACGAGCGTTTGGAGCGAAGCTTGAAGTACACAGCAGACAGAGAGCCTTGGCTATTTAAAGGCAAGCTCATACCTCTGTGCACCTTCTTGAGAAGAACAGGTTGCGAAAACAGCATCCAAATTACAGTCTCAAAATGAATTTAAGGTCTGCCTCTCAGGGACTGTAATCAGTCAGTTCCTGCCCCTTGCTACAGGGTGAGATAACCTTTACCGCAAGCAGTAAAGGACATTTGGGGGCAGAGAGGTGGGGAAGTGGTGGCCCCAGACTATGGTAGCATAGCTAGTAGAGTCATTGCATGCCTCTGGCAATGCTGGTTGCTCAGGGCAATTGTTCCCATTGGTTTTGAATAAGGATCTTCAAAAATCCTTTGATACGACACTTGACAAATTGAACATGCCTCACAGTAATAGGCGAAAGGTGAGGTGTGACTAAAAACTATGCAGCTGGCTTCTGTGTTGTAAGGAAATAACAACAGTGTGAAAGAGCTGGGATGTTTTGGTCTGAGATTGGATGAGCATTTTGTTGGGAAGCCTTCCTTTTTTGTCACTGTTGGAAACTTGTGTGCTTGTGCATGCATGTATCCAGCCTGTGACAGGCAATATCTCAGCCCCAAAGTGATGCATTTGAAAGGTTTGGACAGAACTGGATAAATCTTCCAGAGAGGAGCCAGCTGCTTTGTGTGGTTTAATCAGCAAAGCACAATCCTTGTTCCAAGGGCTGTTTCTGATGCAGAAAAGATGCTGTTTGCATGGATGCAGCCCCCCATGACCTTCCCCATCACCACTAACCAGGGAAGTGAGTCATGGCAAGAGACTCTCAGGTTGTGGCAAATGTAACTGTCTTAGTTAGGTTTTGGGGTCTGCCAAGGGAGCAGTGGACCTCAGGTCTGTGTGTTTAACTCTGTGATGAAAACAGAACTGTGGGCCTGGTTCTGTATGTTACATTCATACGAGTGAGTGGTGTAATTGCTATAAGGGGTTTTAAAGGCAATAATTAGCAGAATCGGGTTAATGTCAAGTCAATGTAAAGGAATTCAGAATCTGGCTCTCAGGACTCCTCACCCCAGCCCCCCGTTTCCCTGATTTCGTTTGTTTAATATTGCATCAACTGAGGTTTTCAGCGCAGTGTTTCTTTCAAGTTGCTTTTACCTCTAGGGTTTGCCTGAGGCATTATTCCTCTAATCAAGCTTTTTATGGTGCAACAGAAGGGGTTTCTTTTTTTCTTGAGGTGAAAAAGAAAAACTCATGTCCAGAAACACCTACAGATACGTGGCTGCTGCAGAAGGTTTCTCCTGTGTTTCTAGTTTCAATTGAAGGTTGATGTGTAACATCTTTTCTGTTTTTTCAAATATGAATGGAAGAATTTGCCGCTGATTCACTTGTAAGAGGTAACAGCATGATGCGCAGGTCAGAAACCTGAAGATAGCTATCTGCAATGAGCAACATTCCTCAGTATAGACCAAGAACTCTTGTTTTTCACTCTTGAAAGTGTTTTTCTAACACAGTTTTGTTTTGATGAGTTGGTGGGCCTGCCACATGTGAAAAAAGAGCAAACAATCACAGAATGGTTTGGGTTGGAAAAGACCTTAAGAATATTTGCTTCCATCCCCTCTCCATGGGCAGGCATGCCTCACACTAGACCACTGAGTTACTACTGTGCAAGGAAAGAGGAATTGTTATGTTACTCCCTCAGTGGATCTCAAGTTCGTTTCTGAAGTATTTATCTTCCCTTCTCATGAGGCTTACTGGGCAGAGTGGCCCAGCTTGCTCTTCCCAGGTCTCTTCTGTTTGTGTCATTGTTTCTAACAAATATAAGTGAATCTGAGCATTTTAAAGGAGGGTTGCAGGTTAGCTGTTTGGAGACAGAGTTACAGTCACTTGTTTTTCACCACTGTTTAGAGCTGTTAAAGAGAAATCTCAAGAGAAGTAGTAATCAAGGTATAAATTTTGAGTAGGAGTTCTCACTGTTTGGGATTTTGTGTGGCTTGGGTTTTCTGGTTTTGTTTTCTGTTGGTTTTGTTTAGAATTAGTACAAACCCTGTCACTATTCAACATCTTCAGTGATCTGCAAGTAAATAGTTAACATTGCTGAAAGAACTAAAACCTGAAGATTCCTGCAGAAGAAGTAGTGGTGAGGACAGAGGTGTGTTACAGGTTTGTTACATTTAGCTACAGTCTTTTCAATAGACCCCAGCCAACAAGGCAAGTTACATGTACAGGTTAAAGGAATAACAGCCATACTGAAGCAATGGAGGCTGCATCCTGGGAAACAACTCTTTCCTTCCCCAAGTTCCTGAATGTGGCCCTCAGTCCAGATGTTGACATCCATTACAGAATGTAACTAAGGTAGAGAGGGTAAAGAAATAAATCATAAACATTTATTGGTGGAAAAAAATCCCTCTCTATGAAGGGAGAAATCCTTTCAGATGCCAGATTTGTGTATTTTATTAAAAAGAAGGATAGAAGAGTGACTTATGGTTTGTAGTTTTACTGGGGGGAGGAGGAGGAGAATGCAAGGTCCTAAAGCAGTCATTTAATGGCATAGCAGAGGCATAACCAGAGACTGGCTTGATGCCGAAACAAACCAAATGATTCAGGTAGAAATCAGTGGACTATGAGGGAGCTGAGTGGTATTAAAAAACCTGATGGATTAAAAAACCTCTAGGTATGATTATCAAGTGGCTCCTCTTAGCCTTGTGGTCTCTTAACTCTCAATTGTCCAGGTTATGTATTGATATTGGACTCCTAGGGAGAAGCAAATATGACTTTAATACTACAGAGATGGATCACCACTTCCTCTGTGGGGTGGTGGAAGATGGTTGGTCTCACCATTAAATTGCAGGAGGTGGCAGCACACCAGCGATATTTGTACAACCTGTCGATGAGCCGAGTTCAGCTCACTTGTGTGCAGAAGCTGTGCAAGTGTCTACAGAACATCTTTAGTCCGGAGAATAAAAGTGAACTCTGCCTTAACTGCATTAGAGTTTTGGAGGATACCTGACAGAAAGCTGGTAGTGACTGGAACCGTTTGCTAATCCCTGGGATAGGATAGGTTGTGATGATACTGTCTTATACCATCTCTGTGAAGGGAATTCTTTCTTTCTCTGCATCTATTTAGTCCAGGTGCCTTGATTGATATGGAGACTCTCACCTGGAACTCCAGTAGATGTGAGACAGGCAGTTCTTCCTTCTTATACTTATGTGCCTGTGCAGTGCCTGGAGTGAAAGCTTCTTCTGCATTTTAACAATCCAATGCTGGTATTCCAAAGGTGTGTGCTGTGCAAGCAGGCACGATGCTAAGAGGTTTTGATAGCAAGTGACTGAAGCAAGCTGTGATATGTAGCCTCCCTCACCTCCAAACTGGGACATGTATGCAAGGTATTTATTAAAAGTGTTTTCATGAACCAAGAATACTGTGATAAAAGATACTAAAGTAGTTTTAAAAGTTTAATTTCTTTCCTCCCCAGCTGATGTTTGTTACGTTTCTTTCAGCTCAAAGCAATCCAGGGTGATGAAATGAAGTTCAGTGGAGCTAGGATCAAAGCAAGGGACATTGTCAGATGGTGCAGGAACTAGTTGTCAGAAGTTCACACAGGCTCAAGAGAAGACTGCAGGTAAGAGTAAAACTGATGGTAACTAAATACATGGAAGCAACACCCAGCCTGTGTGATCCTCAGGTGAAACATAGGATCATAGCATAAATCAGCCTGGAAAGGGTCTCGGGAGGTCTCTAGTCCAATATCTTGTCGAAAGCAGGGTCGCACCTATCTCACGCCAGGTTAGTCAGAGCTTTATTCAGTCTGGTTTTGAAAGCTTCCAGGGACAGAGCCTGCACAACCTCTCTGGGCAGCCTGCTCCGATGCTCGATAGTCCTCATGGTGAAAAGGTGTTTCCTTATGTTCAGTCTGAACTTCCCTTGTTTCAACTTATGCCTGTTCTCTCTCGTCCTTCCTCTGGCTACCACAGTCAAGCCTGGCTTTTGTAACCTTCATAAATAGATGGAAGGTGAGAGAGTATTATTTGGAGATTGACATATTATTTGTGGTTTATGTGCATATAATATAAAGACTTGTAAATTGTTACTTTTCTCTGGGCACCAGCTTATGTCTACCTTTGCAAACAGAGCACTAGGCTAGGTGGATCCTTGGTTGGACTGGGTTATGTTAAACATATTGACTAGTATCTGTTGTTAGACTAGTGTAGCAGGGAAAGCTGTGAATCCTTATTTGGGTATCCGAAATAGCTGCAGAACACTTAAAGTAGCTGCAGAATCTTTATAGGCAGAGCAATTTTTAGCTTTGCAATCTTACCAGAGGTGATCAATTTGGAAATAGTTTAATTTACACAAGTAGACTCTGTGCTGGAGACCTGTGAAATCAGATAGCACAACACAAGACAGAAACTCCTGTTTGGAAAACAAGCTATTTTTTTGTTAGCAGCAAGGACCAGATTTTCTGGAAGGGTGAAGGATGCTGAGACTACATCATTCTTCTTTTGTGAGCTGAGGGTTCTAGGTGCCCTAAGGCATGTTATGTCAGATATAACTATTTATACTCTGGGAAAAGAATGTGTGGTAGTGTCCTTTCAGGTACTTTCTTTGTATTTTGCGAAGAGGTTTCTTCCTTTTCATAGGGATTAGCTTGGGAGAAAAAAATCAGAGATTCTGTTTCTTCACAGTCAAATTCCACAGAAAGAAGAGTTTTGTGGACTGTATTTAGTGCTCAGTGTTCCAGCTGGCTTCATGGAGTGAATGATTTTTGTCAGTTTGGTTTGTTAATGAGGCACCTCTTGACCTTCTCTGGAGAAGATGGGAAAAAATACAGTCAGGATGTTTTTCATACAGCTATGCATAGGCTGAGTTAGGTATCAAAAGCTCTAAATATAACTGTTTGAAATCATGTTTTGTGATTCAGGCCTGACTTTCAGCACTGCCTGGGACTCAACCACTTTTTTTTTCCTCCCTCAAGTCCAATGTAATATATAAAGTTATGGCTGCCCCATCCCTGGCAGTGTTCAAGGCCAGGTTCGACAGAGCCTTGGGTGACCTGGTTTAGTGTGAGGTGTCCATACTCATGGCAGGGGGGTTGGAACTGGATGATCTTAAGGCCCTATCCAACCCCAGCTATTCTATGATTCTGTGATTCTCCATCCTTTGTGGCTTGGCGTTTTCTATAAGCAGGGCACTTGCTGCTGCTCCTCTGACACAGGTAGCCAGGGGTTACTTAACTACCCACATCTTTGTAAAAATAGAAATTCACAGTTCCAAAGTACTTAGACACTTTTTCATTAGTATATACAGTGAGCTTTCTCCCAGCTATCCCAGTCTATTAATAACAGCTCCAAAGCCTTTGGTTTGCCTAAGCATTTAGGAAAATTCACTTTTTCCAGACAGGGGCTCTTGGTATTTCTGTACTCTGAGATCAGAGCTGCCATCCTGCTCACACGCTCAGTGATGGAGAGGGGGTGTATGGCTCGTGCACCCGTTTCTTTCTTTCCTGTAGCGTGCTCTTCGCCAAGGACCACTAAAGCATGGAGTGGGCTATATCTTTTACTTACCCTTTTACTAAGAACTGACTGCATAGAAGGGAACAAGGAAGAATCAGAAGAATTGGATATATGTTAAAGTATAGGAAAAAATGGCAGGGAAAGAGATAAAATAGCAGAGAGAAGGAAGCATGGAAAGAAGGTGCCTTTTAGTTGAGAAGGGATTAGCTGAGAGCCAGCTTTCAGATGCTTTTTAAATAAAGCATTCTCCTGGAAAATACAGATCCTGATCGATTACGAAACCCTCGGGGATTTTTGAGGTCAGAGCTCCCCTGGGAAAGAGGACAAACAAGGCTGAGCAGCAGTGCCATTTGCAAGTGGTTGTTACTTTTCAGTGAGAAATGCAGCCAGAAAATTTTGTGGCATTTTGTAAAATACATAAATAATTGTAATAGGTAAAAATGTTCTTTTATTCTTTCTGTGTGTGCTCAGTGAAAAAACTAAAGATTTTTGAGGCTGGATAATGAAGTTTGCCTTGCATGATTAATACAAATCACCATATGTAGATGATGTAGGGAGGACCAGATGCACAGTGGTTGTGATTCACACAGACCCATCAGCTTCACACTGGCAAGATACTGTCCTAAGCATCCTTCTGCCCTACAGCATGTAAGTGCTACCTGTGGGTCATTTGTCCCTTTTCCCTTTCTGTGAGGCTCAGGCCCTCAACAGGGCAAGTTTTTGCTCTCCCTGTTGTTTCCCTGATGCTTTCCTCTGCATCCCCCCTTACCCTTGTGGTAACCCAGCCCTGAGGTGTTCGCAGTCTGCAAGGTGCAACTCTTGTGCAGCACAAAACTCACTTCCTCTCTGGCCTTCCTTAATTCTCTGCTCACAGCTGGAAAGGTTTAGTTGACACATAGGTTGACTCCTTATGAACTGTGGAAAAGTTTCCCTATCCATTAGTCTCAAGGTTATAATTTAGCCCCGGTCCTGGCTCTGCAGTCCTGCTGCTTATTTGTGTCTTTCTATACATGGTTATTTCTATTTCCACACATTTATCTTTCTTTGTTAAGATTCTTCCCCGCACTGAACAGACAGGAGGCACAGATGGCTTGATGCAGGGTTTTGGTTTGGTTGGGTTTTTTTTTTACTCTTTAATTTCTACAGTTCATTGAACAGCAGCAACGTTTAAGTTACATAAACCTTAAATATATTTTATTTTCAATGGAAATCAGGAAATCACACTTGCTTAGCCTAACCCTCCACTAATCACTCTGTGCTCAAGAACATTTCAACTTCATTTTCCAGTGTAGCATTTGATTGTGCTGAGGAAGGGGCAGCACTCCTTCCATGCTACAGAGATAATCTAAGGCTGGTTGGAGAAGGGAAGATTATTTGGTTCCCCTGAGGATCATTTCCGGACATCCTTTGGAAGTCTTTTCTCCTTGGTACTTATTTAAACAGCCTGTGTGCCACCAGAGATCAACTTCAGTGCCTGCTGCAGTGTCTGTGCTTCAGATTTTTAATGTCTGATCAATGGGTACCTATTTTCTGTGGGTGAACACTATTAGCACATAGAGTATGTGCTTTGAGTGTATCCCTTCTCTTTGTTGCTGAGCAGGGAGGTAAGAAGATGCAGTCCTGGGTTTATTGCTTCCCTGACTGTAGGTTTCTCCCTGCACTGTGTGGACTCAGGCATTGTGACAGTGACGTTTTTGAATCGAGCAGGTGCTTAGAACTGCTCTTTACAGTGCTCCTCTTGTAGCACCCCTTATGCCCTTGTTCCTCACCCACTGAGCTTCCAGTAGTTATTGGTTCTGCTCCATTGTATTATAAAAAGCTGATTAGAGGCCTGATTTATACAACACAAATCTGTCACACTGACAATGTAGATTTTTAATGTGCTCAAGCTTTAAAATCGTGTGTTTTGACTTTTTCCAAGGTTTCCTTTTTGGCAGCTCAATTGCAGTTCTCCCTACTGGGACTCATGTAAGGGGAAGAAAGGACATAATGTACTTACAAGTGTAAATGCTGTATGTTTATTCACCTGAACTGAATAAGTGTCAAATGCAGAGGGCGAATAAGATAAGCTCATCACCTAGGTACCCTTAACTTTCTTTCCAGCAATTAAGATGAGGTTTGTACTTGCTGTCAGTTCTGCCATATCATAATAACAGGTAGTCATGTAGCTTTTATACTAATAGCAGAGAGTGAAGGCAGTTACCCCAGCTCTGAAATACAGATCCCATTAAAATGGGATTGAAGGTATTTAATAGCAGTTGTTGTGTTGTCTATCTGTATTCAAAAATGGCCAGCTTTGATATATCGGGCAAATTCAAAATAGTTCCACTGAAGCACTAAAGCCCAAATTCACACCTTCACAAGCACAAAATCAATGGAGGAGTTTGCTTACGTTATCTGAGAAGAAAATTTTTACATCTACAGGGAAAGAGGTAAAGGCAGTTACTCTTTCCTACCTATCTCACAGCCCTAAGAAGCTGGGCAAGACTGTGGCCCAGAGCCAGATACAGCCCACAGTATATGGGATGGGACAGGATGCAGGGACAAGATCCCAGTGCTGGTCCCTCCATGCTGCTCATCTGTTCATCCAAGCCAGCACGATAAGATGCCCATTGCTGCCATCTCCAGCTCTGCAAAGACCTTTCATGAGAAACTGACTGCAATTTAGCCACTGCCTGGTCCTCTGACCACTGCAGGGCTGCTCAGGCTCAGTCCTTTCTTCCATTCACCCCAGAGCTTATCTCAGGTGTTGTGGCACAGTCTATCAGCTTGAACTCTGCTTGTACCCTTTCCCTTCTAACCTTGGGGATCCATGTTTTGGCACATCCTCTTGAACAGCTTCAGCTGTTCAAGTGTGAAGGGAGGCACAGTGCTGATCTGCAGTGCTGCAGTGTGGAGGGATTTCCAGCAGCAGATATGACCCTGCAGGTTCCCATACTTTGGGAATGGCTTTGCATTAAGGTTCAACTTACCCTTTTGTTAAGCAAAGTTTTTAAGTCTGTCTGCAGCTCAGGGGTGCTGACCGCATGCAATCTAGTCTTGCCTCAGACATGATGAACTGTTCTTCTCAGCTGTTTTGTACCTGGTGACTGACATCTATACTCCTTTCTAGTCAGGTTGCAGGAGACTCTCTTTTCATGTAGCAACCAGTTTATAGGTCCTCGTGTTTGGTTTTGATTTCAGTGCTAAAGGTTTCACATCAGTCCCCGGTTACGTGAATCGTGGTTGTCATGCTCACGGCCATATTTTCCCTTCTGCACTGCAATGAACACAGGGAATCCAGCACCAGGGGAAAAAAAAAGGGGTGACATTGACTCCACAAAGTGCCTTCTTCTCCCTTTCTTTGACCTGCACCAGCCCCTCTGTGCAAGAGCAGGATGATAACTGTTACTGGGTGGAGGGGACCAGCAGAAGGAACCCAATTTGCAGTCCCAAGGGTGCTGGTAGTGGCACGGTGGTGCTCAGGAATGGCTTCGGCTCCCTTTTATGGCTCTGTGGGGTATTTGGGTTGGGTTTTAGCCTTAGCAGCTGAAAAATTGCTGCTTCTTCCCTCTTTGTGGTTGCAGTGAATAGCCACTCCTGCCCCTCTACAGCTCACTGAGAATTTGATTGACAGGTGACATATTTTGCTGCCAGGACATCAAAAAGAAAGCAAAATTAAGGTATCACCAGTGTTCTTGTTTGTCTCTATGATAGTGAAGATAATACCTGGGCTATGCTAAAGCTTACTCCTTTCACCTACCTGCTTTAGGGCCTGCATCTATTCAGAAAAGACGACTCAGAGGAGAGAGAGAAGGCAGATTGTCCTTCTGCCTGCTCAAGCCCAGGCAAGAAGTTTGTTCTTCAGTGAGGGATGTTCAGGTGCACAAAGGTGCTGCTTCCAGTAGTCTGCATGCAAACTCTTTTGAAAGTTACTGGTCCATGAACAAAAAGACAAAGTTCTTTCCTCACTCTGTTATTTATCTGCATAATTTATGTTAGGCGGACATAGAGAATTGTGGTTAGAAACTTACCTTATACACCAAAAATCAAAAGAAATAAATGTAAACCAGGAAGAAAAGACCACAGCATTGGACTATGGACTGATGAATATTGGACTATTCAGTAGTCAGATTGCTTTTCGTTTTCTAGGAAGGCGATGCGGGAAAGTTAAGATGTTCGTTCCTTTTCTAAATTCCAGAAGGAAAGAATCCTGTCTTTGTGCAAGCTGACTAGTAAAGTTTTGCAAGGCTGATAGAGCAAATACTGCTTGAAAAGAGACTCCAAGCCTTGGCCATATATTCATATATTTTAGCTTCACTACAGCTTGACTACACACATTTCAAAATAAAACATATCATCAAAGAACAATCTCCTGCCCATTGCAGAGGGGCTTGTGAAGATAATGCAGTAAACCCACTCGCAATTGTTCTTTTGCAGCAAGTGCTGGTACATTTTTAAGCTACTCACAAGCCTGTTAAATAACTGGACATCTTTTAAGCTCAGGCACCCTGGGGGTGTAGGAGGCAAATAATTCTCAGAGGGGATTTAACACAGTTATGTAAAATAATCTGAAGCCATCCTGGTTGCTCCAGAAAGATTATAATTAAGCAGGGCTGGGGTTTTTTAGTGTCTGCTGTCATCAGTTGATTTTTCTTTGTTACAAAACAAAACAAAAGTCCTGTTCTCATTCGTTTGAGAAACAGTTTCTGTTCCTCTCATGAAGAGGAAGAGGGTTTGAACATGCTGCTGAGCGTGCTGCTGTGAGTCTGAGTATGACACAGAGTATCTTTAGAATAGCAATTTCAAACATCCGATGAATCTTTCATTCTGTTTGAGTAGAGGAGCACTGTCATACTGGGCTGGATACAAAAGGTACTTGGTACTTGCTCACCAGCAGTCACCCTCTGCAAAGACTTTCACCAAAATCCTTTGTGTTGATTTTCAGCCTTGCTGTTCAGGAGGTTGGCAACTGCTTAGCTTAAAATTGGGGGACCAGAGTTTTCTCCATAGAAGCCTGTGACAACTAGACTTTAAAGCAACCTTTTGGCATCCTAACATATATTGAGAATGCACAGAGTGTGACCCATGCACGCTGCACCCGTGTCCCCGTGTTGGCTGTCACAGCTCTGCCTGGTGGGCAGCAGGTGAGGATGGGACCTCTTGACCAAGCTGAACCGTCTGTACTTTGCTACCTTCTGGTTTAACCCATTTGACTTCTCTCCCCACCACCACTGTGTGTCTTCTGCTCCGCAGACCTGAGAAGGAAACCCTTAGCTTGTGTTCAGTAAGCTCCTAGTGAAGACAGATAAGCCACTGTGCTGCTGACAGTCTTTCACAGCCGCATGGTTGAACCATGATGGTAGGAGCAGAAGCAGCATTGTGCAATATATTAACTGGTACCCAGGCTTTTTGTTATTTAGCAGTCCTGAATATCATGGCATCAGTGCTGCCATGCTTTATTCCACCATAACTAAAGCAGAACTTCTCACAGATTACTGTGTTTAAAGTCATTTGGATGCCCTGCAATATATTCTCATATTTTCCACTGCTGAACGGAAAGGAAAAAACGAGCATGACAGCTGTTGTGTCTGCTGTGCTTTCTGCAAGGTCTAGATTTCTCTATAGCTGCTTCTCTGTTACATGGGGTTTTCAGGTTTCAATATTGATTAGAGTGGTCGCTTTTCTAATTAAAACAATTCCCAAGTCTAACTATTGACTCGGGCAGTAAATGTGCCAGGTGATTAAGATAAGAGGCTTTAGTCAGAAAATGTGTTACCCTCCCTTGCAAAAGAGGTCAGTGTAACTCGAGTCAAAGAGTGTCCTAAAAGTCAGAAAACAAGCAAAAGAAATGAAAAAGTGGGAGCCAGGAAAATGCTGCTTATGTAATTATGACAAAGCAAGTAGAACAGAGGAGGGACCGGGCAATTGTGCTTGGCTGCCATGTGCCCACTTCTCGGGGCAAAGTGTGACTGCATGTGTGATTCATGTTCCTCCTGTACTGGGGGTGATTTCACTCAGCAGAGGCTATGTGGTTAAAAAAAGAGCAAATGTACTTGCCCATCGTGAAATGGTGAAGTGTCATGACAGTGGTGGTAAAGCGTCTCCCATTGGAATGAAGCTTTAG